>CM040394.1:112962569-112970069 GCA_022702515.1 Ilyophis sp. 1 JC-2022 | reverse complement strand
GTGCAGAGTACTCATCTGTGCAGCATACTTATCTGTGCAGCTTACTTACCTCTGCAGTGTACTCACCTGTGCAGCGTACTTACCTGTGCAGAGTACTCATCTGTGCATCGTACTTACCTGTGCAGCATACTTACCTCTGCAGTGTACTCACCTGTGCAGCGTACTTACCTGTGCTGAGTACTCATCTGCGCATCATATTTACCTGTGCAGTGTACTCACCTGTGCAGCGTACTTACCTGTGCAGAGTACTCATCTGTGCATCGTACTTACCTGTGCAGCATACTTACCTCTGCAGTGTACTCACCTGTGCAGCGTACTTACCTGTGCTGAGTACTCATCTGTGCATCGTACTTACCTGTGCAGAGTACTTACCTGTGCAGCTTACTTACCTCTACAGCGTACTTACCTGTGCTGAGTACTCATCTGTGCATCGTACTTACCTGTGCAGAGTACTTACCTGTGCAGCTTACTTACCTCTGCAGTGTACTCACCTGTGCAGCGTACTTACCTGTTCTGAGTACTCACCTGTGCAGCATACTTACCTGTGCATCGTATTTACTTGTGCAGAGTACTCATCTGTGCAGCATACTTATCTGTGCAGCTTACTTACCTCTGCAGTGTACTCACCTGTGCAGCGTACTTACCTGTGCAGAGTACTCATCTGTGCATCGTACTTACCTGTGCAGCATACTTACCTGTGCAGTGTACTCACCTGTGCAGCGTACTTACCTGTGCAGAGTACTCATCTGTGCATCGTACTTACCTGTGCAGCTTACTTACCTCTGCAGTGTACTCACCTGTGCAGAGTTCTCACCTGTGCAGCATACTTACCTGTGTAGTGTACTCACCTGTGCAGCGTACTTACCTGTACAGTGTACCTATCTGTGCATTCATTGCATATTACTCCCTCCCAATCCTCTGTGAACACCACCCTTTCTGGGGAAGGGGGGAGGAGAGGAGACAGAGGAATGAAGGAGTGCTAAATGGATGAAGATGGATGTCTGGCAGGGTGAAGAACAAGAGGAAGAGGGTGAAGTGATTGATTGGAGGGAGAGAAAATAAACAAAGAGAACGGGGGAGGGGGGGGGGGGTGTAACAGGGATAGAGAGGGAGTCATTCAGGCATTCACATCACAGGGCATCACACTCAGAGCAGTGAGTCACACAACTGTCAGAAATAAGTATTTTGTGGCCCCTGATTTGGGTCCTTGTCAGAATATTCCACTGGTTAAAAACATGGCCACAGACTTGGCTACACATCTCTTTTCTTCCACAGTACATATTTTATGACTTTTTGTCTTAGTCGTCGTTGTGGATGTCTGCTTGTGGTCAGGTCTGTGTATTTAATAATTACAGGATCCGCGCACGTGAATTATGCTTGTTCCATTTTTCCCCTCTCTCTTTATCTGGGTGTTTTTAGAGAAAGAGGGAGGAAATTCCCGTTAACCTATCACGCACCAGCCAGCCTGGGTATATTTATCTTGGTTTATGCAAAGCAGAAGGCGAAGAGCGGGACGCGTGTGAACACGACATTAAAGCATCGATAATATTTTTTATTCAGACACATGTAAATATACACCAAAGCCAGAACACCTCTGGAATGTAGTCATTCTAAATTTTATGAATGACTGCATTCATCTCAGAGCACGCCCTCAAACCCTGCTTTCCGTTTTGGAGTTCTGAACCCCGCCTTCCTCCACCCTTTTGGAATGCTTTGGCCGGTTGCCTGCATGTTAATTGGCTGGACGTTCTTGCCGTAGGTGGAGTTGGGGTGAACAGCACGAGGACGGTATAAAAACTAGCTACGGGTACAATTTGAAGAATTACTACCAAGTGTTGGGTGCGAAATTCAGACACAAAATTGTAACAGTTGGAAGTACTGTAACTAGTTCGTCATGTCAAAATAGATAAAATGTATTTTGTTCTGTACATTCCCATATTTTAGTAAGACTGCCAATGAATAGTTGGATTTCAAACAGGACACACGTCTAAACGTTTTTTGTGTTTGATGTTTTGTTTTTAGGATATATTTATTTTTGTTTTAAGCACGCAAGATGGACAAATTAATGTTCTGGACTGTTTTTACCGTGGCAACAGTTGGTCCAGTAAGTAGGCTACAATTTTTACCCGCATGTGTTTCATTTCATTATTTCAGTTGCTACGAGGTTTATGTAAACACTGTGTACAGTCTTCACGTGGTAGACCTGCTGCTATTGCCTCTCGCCGCTGTTGTTAACTGCAGTTGCAAGAATAACAATAGCCTATGATATAATTAGCATTTGGACAGTGTAGTCAGTGTAGGCTACTGTAGCTTATTTTATGGCATTTCATGTCTAAACTATGTCAACGAACTGAACACATGATTCGGGTCATGCTTTGGTCATTCGGTTATTGTCGAGAGAAACCACTCATCTCAATTCGCGGTAAATTAAATAAATACATACAACGAATATATATGGTTTATTTAGAATGATACATGGTCTGTTTTTTTATTTCTTATTGTCTTAAGAGGGGTAGCCTACATAACAGACGAATAGGCTATTTACTCGTATCTATCAGTAAAATAAATTTACTTATAATGATCACCTTTATAAGGTACAGACTTCATAATTTGCTGTAGTTTGAGATTTTGATCAGAAGAAAAAATAAACTATTTGGAGCTTTAAAAAAGTGAGTGCTTCGGCACGCTCAAATGAGCGTTTTTAGCGATTCGGTTTCTTAGTTGGTTTGTAATTTATGGTGTATTATTTTTCATTGCTTGGGTTCAGTTAAGGCAGAACTGAATATTTTACGAGCATTTATAGTGGTCTGAATGCGTCATGACGCACATGTTCACTTATGTCTGTAGCGTGGGATCATCACATCGAGCAGGCGCAAGTAGGCGGAGCAAACCGGGTCATGAAGGGAAGATCAGTGTGATTAAGTAATCATTCTAATTTGAAACTAAGCGCACAATCAAATATCTAACCGGATCAGTAATTAAGGATGGCACTGCTATTCGCCTTCCGGCCAAATGGTTGATGGATTATTTTGATCATATTCCGATCAAAAAGTTATTTGATTCATTTGAGTCAGATGCTCCTGTATCTGTCAAAACAAAACAGTAGTCTAATTTAGCTTTATTGACCATACTTTCCCCCAAAATTATACGGGAGGTCAAAGCCAGAGCGATCTACTTGAACTTGAACCCAAGGTGCCGCGAAAGAGGAACTCCAGGCACCACAAGTGGAAGTATTGTGGCGCGTTTAGGACTGGAAATAGCCAGAATCCCGTCGGTGGAAACGATGCGACCCCGTGGCAGCCGCGGTGATATGGTTGAAGCCGAATACTTGGGAGGTTCCCGCTGTTAAAAGACAAGCTGGGAATTTCTAGGATTTCTACACCACGTGAACCAAGCTTTCTTTGCAAACAGCCTTGTCCTCTTATGGCATTTTACGGCGATTCAAATCCTAAACCGTGAGTAGTTCGGAGCACGCGCACACAAGACTGTTATTCAAGCCCTGGACAAATCCTCAATCTTTGGAACTATTGGGAATCAAACTTTTTCCCTTTTAGGTCTCTCACATTTATTCACCCTATCCAGGGCCGAATTCATTTTAAATTAAAGATTTCCTTAGTTCAGGTTTCTAACATTTTACATAGCCTATAGGCCTATTGTTCATTCATTTTGTGATACTCAAAGCAATCTCGAGAGGGAAAAACCTGTCCAGTCTCAATCCGCAAGTTTATTTTGTATTAATGAATAAAATGAATAGACCTTAGGCTATATCTTAAGGGCATGTAGTCAAGTTACACTTCCTATTTTCTTTAAACGCGATGTTATTCCATTTCATGTCACATGACACGTATAGCCTACAGCAGTGTCTGTGTTATGCGGTGTGTATTTGCCTAAGCGGGTTTCGCGTCTCCCCGTTCCCTCTCTACAGGTGAGCTCGAGTTGTCCTGCAGCGTGCACGTGCCCCGTAGGGCCGATCACGTGCCCCCCGGGGGTGAGCGCAGTGCCGGATGGGTGTGGCTGCTGTAAAGTGTGCGCCGCCCAACTGAACAACGACTGCGACCCCTCGCGCCCCTGCGACAACCACAAGGGACTGGAGTGTAACTATGGAAACGACGTGGCCCGCACAAGGGGCATATGCAGAGGTAAGCGTGGCCAATGTTTAATTAGGTAATTAGGCAGTCTGCATTGTTTCTATGTAGGGGCTTACATGTGGTCTATTCAAAGAATGGGCATTGCTCTTTGTAGCCAGTGACGCTGGCTTTATTAGAACGGACGTTGCGTTAGGAACGATAATCACTTACTTAATCATGTCATTCAGTCCCAGGAATGATTGAGCACACTGCTGTTAGATTATATCTCTCCGAGAAGACTGCCCACATAGTCCTCTGTCAAGGTTTGAAGCCCTGTCATTTGATACTTTGCATCGTCTGTCAATATAAACAAAGTTATTTATGTATCTGGACAGTTGTTTCTATATAAAGAAGGACACTTGAATGGTGGTGGTGGTTAGGGGCGGGGTCCCAAAGAGAGGTCAAAGTGCAACAACACTGAAAACAAGTTGAGATTCCACTGGGGTCTATGAATAGGACTTCCTTAATAAAAGGAGGTATAGGGTATCTCTTTCTTTCTCTCTCTTTCTCCACCCTATCTGCTCTCACCCTTCTTTTCATCCATGTTCTCAGATCACCAAGTCTGTCCTCAACTCCACATTACACACTGTCCCCTCTACTCCACATTACACACTGTCCCCTCTACTCCACATTACACACTGTCCCCTCTACTCCACATTACACACTGTCCTCTCTACTCCACATTACACACTGTCCCCTCTACTCCACATTACACACTGTCCCCTCTACTCCACATTACACACTGTCCCCTCTACTCCACATTACACGCTGTCCTCTCTACTCCACATTACACGCTGTCCCCTCTACTCCACATTACACGCTGTCCCCTCTACTCCACATTACACACTGTCCCCTCTACTCCACATTACACACTGTCCTCTCTACTCCACATTACACACTGTCCCCTCTACTCCACATTACACACTGTCCCCTCTACTCCACATTACACACTGTCCCCTCTACTCCACATTACACACTGTCCCCTCTACTCCACATTACACGCTGTCCTCTCTACTCCACATTACACGCTGTCCCCTCTACTCCACATTACACGCTGTCCCCTCTACTCCACATTACACGCTGTCCCCTCTACTCCACATTACACACTGTCCTCTCTACTCCACATTACACACTGTCCCCTCTACTCCACATTACACGCTGTCCCCTCTACTCCACATTACACGCTGTCCCCTCTACTCCACATTACACACTGTCCCCTCTACTCCACATTACACACTGTCCCCTCTACTCCACATTACACACTGTCCCCTCTACTCCACATTACACGCTGTCCCCTCTACTCCACATTACACGCTGTCCCCTCTACTGCACATTACACACTGTCCCCTCTACTCCACATTACACACTGTCCCCTCTACTCCACATTACACACTGTCCCCTCTACTCCACATTACACGCTGTCCTCTCTACTCCACATTACACACTGTCCCCTCTACTCCACATTACACGCTGTCCTCTCTACTCCACATTACACGCTGTCCCCTCTACTCCACATTACACACTGTCCCCTCTACTCCACATTACACACTGTCCCCTCTACTCCACATTACACACTGTCCCCTCTACTCCACATTACACGCTGTCCTCTCTACTCCACATTACACGCTGTCCCCTCTACTCCACATTACACACTGTCCCCTCTACTCCACATTACACACTGTCCCCTCTACTCCACATTACACACTGTCCCCTCTACTCCACATTACACACTGTCCCCTCTACTCCCCATTACACACTGTCCTCTCTACTCCACATTACACGCTGTCCCCTCTACTCCACATTACACGCTGTCCCCTCTACTCCACATTACACGCTGTCCCCTCTACTCCACATTACACGCTGTCCCCTCTACTCCACATTACACGCTGTCCCCTCTACTCCACATTACACGCTGTCCCCTCTACTCCACATTACACGCTGTCCCCTCTACTCCACATTACACACTGTCCCCTCTACTCCACATTACACACTGTCCCCTCTACTCCACATTACACACTGTCCCCTCTACTCCACATTACACACTGTCCCCTCTACTCCACATTACACACTGTCCCCTCTACTCCACATTACACGCTGTCCCCTCTACTCCACATTACACACTGTCCCCTCTACTCCACATTACACGCTGTCCCCTCTACTCCACATTACACGCTGTCCCCTCTACTCCACATTACACGCTGTCCCCTCTACTCCACATTACACGCTGTCCCCTCTACTCCACATTACACACTGTCCCCTCTACTCCACATTACACACTGTCCCCTCTACTCCACATTACACACTGTCCCCTCTACTCCACATTACACGCTGTCCCCTCTACTCCACATTACACACTGTCCCCTCTACGCCACATTACACACTGTCCCCTCTACTCCACATTACACGCTGTCCTCTCTACTCCACATTACACACTGTCCCCTCTACTCCACATTACACGCTGTCCTCTCTACTCCACATTACACACTGTCCCCTCTACTCCACATTACACGCTGTCCCCTCTACTCCACATTACACGCTGTCCCCTCTACTCCACATTACACGCTGTCCCCTCTACTCCACATTACACGCTGTCCTCTCTACTCCACATTACACACTGTCCCCTCTACTGCACATTACACACTGTCCCCTCTACTGCACATTACACGCTGTCCCCTCTACTCCACATTACACACTGTCCCCTCTACTCCACATTACACACTGTCCCCTCTACTCCACATTACACACTGTCCCCTCTACTCCCCATTACACACTGTCCTCTCTACTCCACATTACACGCTGTCCCCTCTACTCCCCATTACACACTGTCCTCTCTACTCCACATTACACACTGTCCCCTCTACTCCACATTACACGCTGTCCCCTCTACTCCACATTACACGCTGTCCCCTCTACTCCACATTACACGCTGTCCCCTCTACTCCCCATTACACACTGTCCTCTCTACTCCACATTACACACTGTCCCCTCTACTCCACATTACACACTGTCCCCTCTACTCCACATTACACGCTGTCCCCTCTACTCCACATTACACGCTGTCCCCTCTACTCCACATTACACGCTGTCCCCTCTACTCCACATTACACGCTGTCCCCTCTACTCCACATTACACGCTGTCCCCTCTACTCCACATTACACGCTGTCCCCTCTACTCCACATTACACGCTGTCCCCTCTACTCCACATTACACGCTGTCCCCTCTACTCCACATTACACGCTGTCCCCTCTACTGCACATTACACGCTGTCCCCTCTACTCCACATTACACGCTGTCCTCTCTACTCCACATTACACACTGTCCCCTCTACTCCACATTACACGCTGTCCCCTCTACTCCACATTACACACTGTC
>CM040394.1:112932569-112957569 GCA_022702515.1 Ilyophis sp. 1 JC-2022 | reverse complement strand
CTCCTCTCTGTCCCTCTCCCTCTCGTTCCCTCTCTCCTCTCTGTCCCTCTCCCTCTCCCTCTCCTTTCCTCTCTCCAGCGTGGAGACAGGTTGGGGGTCAGTGCATTGTCCAGACGACCAGATGGTCTCCCTGCTCACGC
Source organism: Ilyophis sp. 1 JC-2022 (assembly GCA_022702515.1). Taxonomy (NCBI): domain Eukaryota; kingdom Metazoa; phylum Chordata; class Actinopteri; order Anguilliformes; family Synaphobranchidae; genus Ilyophis; species Ilyophis sp. 1 JC-2022. The sequence goes on along the minus strand of CM040394.1, from coordinate 112,957,429 downwards.
AGCTGTGGGATGGGCGTGTCCTCGCGTGTTTCCAATGACAATGCCCAGTGCAAGCTGTCCAAAGAGACGCGGATGTGCAACGTGCGACCCTGCGGCTCCCTGCAGCCCCTCCCACTCAAGGTACAGGCCACACCCTCTAGGCCGCGTCGGCCTGACAACGGCGTCCATAGAGCTCCGTAGTCCCACCCATTTTGGTGACAAACATCTGGTGCCACTTTTCGGAAAAAATATAATGGGAGTCAATGGACTGAATAATTGATTTATATATTCAGGCAGCTACACGTTCAAAACACCCAAGAGAAGGGTTGTCACATTTAAAAATAATTTATAAAATTGGTCATTTTAAATTATGTCCAACAAATAAACACTACAACATCCGGGCTACTCGCTCACCACCGCTGTGAGAGTGAAAGCCATAAAGCTGACCATGGCCAGACTGATAGTGATTCTCGCCCTTAGTTTCACTTCCATAATAAGACAAAGTGATAGCCATTTTCGCTAGCAGAGCGACCGGTAGCTACTTCTTTGGCCGTTAGCTACTTCCATAATAAGTTACAAGAGCAGACCGAGCGTTTTCGCTAGCAGTGAGGCCGGTAGCTACTGCGTTAGCTAGCAAAAGCGGGAGCCGCCGATGTACGACCGGGGATTCTGGGTAGTGTAGTTATGTTTCTCAAACTCTGTTAATTATACGATTCAAATTAGATTTAAACACAGTGGTGAGTATGTAATGGACTTTGTATCACATATATGTCAAAGTTTGGTCCATACAATGCCATAATATCATCATAAGGGTGACAGAAAGATCCCGAAGTGGGGGCAGGTAATGGCTTCCGGCAGTCTTCCGGGACCAGCCAGGGACAGGAGGGGGCGGGACTACGGAGCTCTATGGAAACCGTACTCCCCACACACACCAGTTTGAGCCGTTCCGCTCATTTAAATTATGATTTGAGTGTCTCTCAGGGAACAGCTGTTTTTATTACCCCACTTTAAGCCAAACCCACAGGTTACATGAATCATTTGAAGCCTCAGTTTGGTAACAGAAGAGGGGGGCGTTCGAGAAGAGGGGGGCGGGGTAATAAAAACAATGACGGTGCCCTGCAAGAAATCACAATTCAAATGAGTGACCTTTATGTAAATGGGCTTGTTGTGTTTTGTGAATAAAAGGCTCTGGGTGGTGAAATCAAGGGATGAACTGTGTTTTACCCGTCTCTACTTCTTGTGCCATTACCGATGGAGTGACCCTCCCACCTCTCCTCTCCCTCACTCTCCACACCACTCCTCTCCCCCTCTCACTCTCCACACCTCTCTTCTCCTCCTCTCTCCTTCTCTTTCTCCACACCACTCCTTTCCCCCTCTTCTCCCCCTCTCTCCTTCTCTGTCTCCACACCTCTCCTCTCCCCCTCTCTCTCTCTCTCTCCACAGAAAGGGAAGAAATGTTCCCGCACTCACAAGGCCCCGGAGCCTCTCCGGCTGTCCTACGCCGGTTGCCGTAGCGCCCGCCTCTACAGGCCAAACTACTGCGGGGTGTGTGTGGACGGGCGCTGCTGCTCCCCCCAACGGACCCGCACCGTCTCCGTGACCTTCGCCTGCCCTGACGGCGAGCGCTTCCAGAAGGCCGTCATGTTCGTGCGCTCCTGCAAGTGTGGGGAGGAGTGCGGCCACCTGAACGAAGCCATGCTCCCCCCCCAGCGATATCTCCATGGAGACATGCACAAGTTCACTGACTAAGCCCCCCCCCCCACACACACACACACACACACAACCCACCCCCCCCCCCCCCCTCTGCTCAAAGTCACCCCTCTAGATTGGTAATCCTATGTGTTACTCAAGAGTAGACCCCCAACAGAGGCCTGATTCCCTGAGTAGACGGGAGTGGATAAGCCGTTGGCCTAGAATAGATTCTCTTTGCAGAAGACGTGGAAATACAGATTCCGAAAAACTATTTAGACTGGAATGCACTTCCTGTCTGTATGGACACAGTCTATGTGCTACCCTGCGCTCTTCAGTCTGTATGGAAACACAGTCTATATGCTACCCTGCGCTCTTCAGTCTGTATGGAAACGCAGTCTATGTGCTACCCTGCGCTCTTCAGTCTGTATGGAAACACAGTCTATATGCTACCCTGCGCTCTTCAGTCTGTATGGAAACACAGTCTATGTGCTACCCTGCTTTCATTATCTGCCCCAGAGGCAGACAGACTGATTGACTCTCTCAGTTTAGAGAGTAAAACACAGACTTGCACTCGACAGTTTGCAAACGCCTCAACAAAAAATGTGTCTGGCAAGAGGATTGGATCTAAAAGATGAAGAATGTTAATACTTGGTTTTATACTTGGAGTGTTTGGACAGATAGATGGACGAGGAAGCATGTTTGGACAGATAGACGGACGAGGAAGCATCTTTGGAAGTTTGTTGTTCACCTTTATTTATTGTACTGTATTTATTGCTGAAAACTTTAAGGAAATGTCTGCGAACTCCGTAACTGGCGACTCTATAAACGCAGGTGCAATTGGAAATGCTAGAGGAGATTCCTGCGTCCCTCCTAGAGGCGAGGAGGATTACTTTAGTGTAGCACCGTAATGTACTGTAGCACTGGCAGCTGTTTCTTCAAATCTACTCATTCATCTCAAGAGTTTGGAAGAGGCTAAACTGAACAACACAGTTGGACAAGAGGGACTGAACAGGGACTCTTCTGTCCAATCAGGTTCCTGGGATCTGCCTGTACTAGCGAGTGCAGTACCTGCAGCAGCCGAGCTGGTGGATTTTAGCGTGTGGCAGTACGGAAAGCTCTACAGCTATGGGGACCAGACTGCAGTACGGAAAGGTCATTCCAAATTGTGGTGAAAAATATTGACTAGAAGTAAAAAAAAAAAATAAAAAAAAGATTTAAAAAGACAGGCCGTTTACTCCCTGGCTCTGAATCCAACCACAATCCCAACATTGAGGGGGGGGGGACCCCAAAGCCCTCCTCATAGACGACTCATAAAGCTACAGTTAAAGAGCTGACATCAGCAAGTAAACATGTCAACGTGTTGTTGGGTCTATTTCTGGTTCGATCCGTCCTGTAATCAAGAAACCGCTCCACAAAAACACAGCACAAAACGGAACGTACCGCCTCCCCCGTTTGTGTGTTAACGTGTTCGTGTGTGTTTGGCTCTTCACTCGTGGTACCGCCTCCCTCGTTTCTGCGTGTTAACGTGTGCGTATGCGTGTTCGTTTGGTTTTCAGTCATGGTAAACATGGCGTCATTCAAGGCCTTGCGACCCGTGCTATCAATAGGTTGGTGTCTCTGGAAGGAGCTTTATAGCTTGATGTTCCACCCCACCGATAGGCCCAGTTCTTTTGTGATGTCATAATGCCACTGAGAGGGTTCTATTCTCACGACTGAATAAGCAAACCCAGCGGTCCCTCGCACCACGGCACACTTGGTTCCAAACCTCTATCTTTCTTTCTGGCAGCACAGTAACTGTTATGCGGTCTGTAGCAGTTACAGGAAACGAGGCATCCATCTTCTCCATGTAAACATTTGTGTGTTGTATCTTTTGTTGTTGTTTTTGTAAGAACTGTCAGTTTGCCGATGAAGAATCCACCTAACGGATTTAAAAAAAAAAAAAAGAATTGCTTTGTATTTAAGTACATTTTTGCTAGCTCGACTTTAATGCACAAATTGTGTCTTTTAAAAAGTTTGAAAAAGGCATTTAACCGAGCTTCTGATAGGAGCTGCCTTTATCTCAGAGACAGGCATTTGTAACAAATGTTTAATAGCAGTTACTTTCTCTGTGCTGTATATTGTGTGTGTATGTGTTGTGTACATTATACTGTATGTACATGTTGGAAGTCTGCGTGTTACCGTGGCGACATAGCCATTGCACTGTTCAACTCAACGGCAGGATTCTGTCCCCCTGTGGGGAGTGAACAATATTGGGACCCTGCTATCTGTAGAAGGCACTGCATTTGTTTCACGATGTCACTTCCTGTATTTTAAGCTTCCTGACTCACTCATCATTGACTTGCACTCATTTGAGGGCCAGATAAGCCACACTAGGCATTAGCCCACCGGATGTGGAGAGGTATCTGGATGAAGCCCTGTGTAGGGTTGGCCTCTAGCCCTGGAAGACGGGGAACTAGGAACAGTTATCCATTCGGGTTGCCAAGATGATTCATAAATCCCCAGGGGAAGCAACCCTATCCGATGTATTCTTAGTACCTGTTTTGAGGGAAGCTCAGTTTATAATGAGGATAGGTCACCAGCCACAGTGCCTTAGGGACACCAGTTTCTGGTACATGCCATTTTGTGTTATTGCGTGTAGGTGTGTGTATGTGTTGAGCTCACATAGAAGCGTATGATTGAGGGTGCGAGTATGTATGTGTGCATATTTGTATACGAGTGTGTGGGTCTGTATAAAAAGTCAAACCTGCAGTCACATTTTTTAAGATTAAAACTATACTATATATTTATAATAGACCCCATAAGGCTACACAGGTAGTTTTCAGAAAATATGTATTTGAAATGGAAAAACTGAATATGACTCAACTCTGTTTATGCTGTAATATGACTCAGCTGTTTATGCTGTAATATGACTCAGCTGTTTATGCTGTAGTATTTAAATTGTACATTGAAACTGAATAAAACATGTACTGAAACCCATTTTTCCTTTCCTTCCCTGCTAAATATAAACACAATATTAAAGTAAATAATTCAATAATGCAAAATGCCTGACAATATTGTGTTCTGCTGTAATTGGTATGAGATTAAAAGTGGAGTCAGACTGTTCCACTGTTGCCTTGTTTTAATGATCTAATAATGGTGGTGTTACTAACAGCCTACTTGATACTTGAACACTTTAGGATTGGAAACACCTTTGCCCTGATAGTTGATATGGCCTTGGTGACATAGCTGACTGAAATAACAATTCTCATCCAAATCTTCACTGTGCATTTATCCGTGGAAAAGTCATGAAAATACACCTGGAAGAGACGGAATCTCAGCAGTGTGTGTGAAAGCATTACTAACAGATCCAGTCCATTTTCATACATGAGGCCCTGAATCATTGTGCCCAAATAAAGTACCTACAACAAAATCAGACTTTAGCCAAAGCGCTCCATTACATTAAACAACCTTTAACAGCCAAGCACAGCCCTCAGTACTCCAGACCCTCAATAAGGGCAGTTATAATGCGCCTGAACAGACCCTCAATAAGGGCAGTTATAATGCGTCTGTACAGACCCTTAATAAGGGCAGTTATAATGCGTCTGTACAGACCCTCAATAAGGGCAGTTATAACGTGTCTGTACAGACCCTCAATAAGGGCAGTTATAACGTGTCTGTACAGACCCTCAATAAGGGAAGTTATAATGCGTCTGTACAGACCCTCAATAAGGGCAGTTATAATGCGTCTGTACAGACCCTTAATAAGGGCAGTTATAATGCGTCTGTACAGACCCTTAAGGGCAATTATAATGCATCTGTACAGACCCTCAATAAGGGCAGTTATAATGCGTCTGTACAGACCCTTAAGGGCAGTTATAACATGTCTGTACAGACCCTTAATAAGGGCAGTTATAATGCGTCTGTACAGACCCTCAATAAGGGCAGTTATAATGCGTCTGTACAGACCCTTAATAAGGGCAGTTATAATGCGTCTGTACAGACCCTTAAGGGCAGTTATAATGCGTCTGTACAGACCCTTAAGGGCAGTTATAACGTGTCTGTACAGACCCTCAATAAGGGCAGTTATAATGAGTCTGTACAGACCCTCAATAAGGGCAGTTCTAATGCGTCTGTACAGACCCTTAATAAGGGCAGGTATAATGCGTCTGTACAGACCCTTAAGGGCAGTTATAATGCGTCTGTACAGACCCTTAAGGGCAGTTATAATGCGTCTGTACAGACCCTTAAGGGCAGTTATAACGTGTCTGTACGGCACGGTGGTACAGTGGTTAGCACTGTCGCCTCACAGCAAGAAGGTACCGAGTTCGAATCCCGGCCGAGGGCCTTTCTGTGTGGAGTTTGCATGTTCTCTCCGTGTCAGCGTGGGTTTCCTCCGGGTACTCCGGTTTCCTCCCACAGTCCAAAAACATGCAGGTTAGGCTAATTGGAGACTCTAAATTGCCCATAGGGACTACGGATGGAAATTAGCATCCCTGCTATAATCCGGCATGTTTACATACTGTATGTATGTTCATTAATGTGCATTGTCCCTTCCAAATAAATAAACAAATACAAATACCCTCAATAAGGGCAGTTATAATGCGTCTGTACAGACCCTCAATAAGGGCAGTTATAATGCGTCTGTACAGACCCTCAATAAGGGCAGTTATAATGCGTCTGTACAGACCCTCAATAAGGGCAGTTATAACGTGTCTGTACAGACCCTCAATAAGGGCAGTTATAATGCGTCTGTACAGACCCTCAATAAGGGCAGTTATAACGTGTCTGTACAGACCCTCAATAAGGGCAGTTATAATGCGTCTGTACAGACCCTCAATAAGGGCAGTTATAATGCGTCTGTACAGACCCTCAATAAGGGCAGTTATAATGCGTCTGTACAGACCCTCAATAAGGGCAGTTATAATGAGTCTGTACAGACCCTTAATAAGGGCAGTTATAATGCGTCTGTACAGACCCTCAATAAGGGCAGTTATAATGCGTCTGTACAGACCCTTAATAAGGGCAGTTATAATGCGTCTGTACAGACCCTCAATAAGGGCAGTTATAATGCGTCTGTACAGACCCTCAATAAGGGCAGTTATAATGCGTCTGTACAGACCCTCAATAAGGGCAGTTATAATGCGTCTGTACAGACCCTTAATAAGGGCAGTTATAATGCGTCTGTACTCTTAATAAGGGCAGTTATAATGCGTCTGTACAGACCCTCAATAAGGGCAGTTATAATGCGTCTGTACAGACCCTTAATAAGGGCAGTTATAATGCGTCTGTACAGACCCTTAAGGGCAGTTATAATGCGTCTGTACAGACCCTTAAGGGCAGTTATAACGTGTCTGTACAGACCCTCAATAAGGGCAGTTATAATGAGTCTGTACAGACCCTCAATAAGGGCAGTTCTAATGCGTCTGTACAGACCCTTAATAAGGGCAGGTATAATGCGTCTGTACAGACCCTTAAGGGCAGTTATAATGCGTCTGTACAGACCCTTAAGGGCAGTTATAATGCGTCTGTACAGACCCTTAAGGGCAGTTATAACGTGTCTGTACGGCACGGTGGTACAGTGGTTAGCACTGTCGCCTCACAGCAAGAAGGTACCGAGTTCGAATCCCGGCCGAGGGCCTTTCTGTGTGGAGTTTGCATGTTCTCTCCGTGTCAGCGTGGGTTTCCTCCGGGTACTCCGGTTTCCTCCCACAGTCCAAAAACATGCAGGTTAGGCTAATTGGAGACTCTAAATTGCCCATAGGGACTACGGATGGAAATTAGCATCCCTGCTATAATCCGGCATGTTTACATACTGTATGTATGTTCATTAATGTGCATTGTCCCTTCCAAATAAATAAACAAATACAAATACCCTCAATAAGGGCAGTTATAATGCGTCTGTACAGACCCTCAATAAGGGCAGTTATAATGCGTCTGTACAGACCCTCAATAAGGGCAGTTATAATGCGTCTGTACAGACCCTCAATAAGGGCAGTTATAACGTGTCTGTACAGACCCTCAATAAGGGCAGTTATAATGCGTCTGTACAGACCCTCAATAAGGGCAGTTATAACGTGTCTGTACAGACCCTCAATAAGGGCAGTTATAATGCGTCTGTACAGACCCTCAATAAGGGCAGTTATAATGCGTCTGTACAGACCCTCAATAAGGGCAGTTATAATGCGTCTGTACAGACCCTCAATAAGGGCAGTTATAATGAGTCTGTACAGACCCTCAATAAGGGCAGTTATAATGCGTCTGTACAGACCCTCAATAAGGGCAGTTATAATGCGTCTGTACAGACCCTCAATAAGGGCAGTTATAATGCGTCTGTACAGACCCTCAATAAGGGCAGTTATAATGCGTCTGTACAGACCCTTAAGGGCAGTTATAATGTGCCGACCAGTAAGAGCAGGAACCAATCAGCACTGCACAGCAATAACAGAACAGAGCGCTGCTGTAGAAAAAGTTTTTTTAATTTTCAGTAACCAAAAAACAAAAACCACGATTAACAAGGAAACAAAATGAAAACGCGGATACCCATCCCAGAGAGATAAAATAATCTGCATTTGGGAAACAAGTCAGGGGAGAGAAGAGGGTGGGTCTTAAAATAAGGATCTCAGGAGTCTTCTTTTGTTTTAAAATCCAAAATTACAGGAAAGTGTGTGTGTACACAGGTGTGTGTATATGTGTGTGTGTGTGTATGTATGTGTGGGGGTGGTGGTGGTGGTGGTGATTGGCGCAGGTCTGGAGAGCTCATCTGGACTGTTCAACTGCAGGGGAGAGGGGAGAGAGAGAGAGAGAGAGAGAGAGAGAGAGAGAGAGAGAGAGAGAGAGAGAGAGAGAGAGAGAGAGAGAGAGAGAGAGAGAGAGAGAGAGAGAGAGAGAGAGAGAGAGAGAGAGAGAGAGAGAGAGAGAGAGAGAGAGAGAGAGAGAGAGAGAGAGAGAGAGAGAGAGAGAGAGGGGGGGGTGTTAGTGCATTGGCCTCTAAGCGATTACATTCATTATCAGCAACAGCTGGGATTACATTACCGCATCCTGACCAGTTAAAACATGAAAAGGGAAATTTGCTGCCCTGTCCAAAGTTACTGGACAATTAAATTACGTAATCTCTCCTGCCACCCGACACCGCGCCCATTACACAACAACGCTTTTATGTCATCCATTTAAGAGACCGAACCCGCGACTCCAAAACTCACCCCGTGGGCCCAATCTTTTAGGAAGGACAGCCTAGACCAGGCGTGTCAAACTCCAGTCCTGGAGGGCCGCAGTGTCTGCTGGTTTTCGATGTGTTTCAACATGAGTGATTCGTTTAAATCATCGATTGGCTAAGAATCCACACACCTTTTCCCAAGGCTTTAATTGGCTGCTGATTGAAAGCAAACCACAAATACCTGCAGACACCGCGGCCCTCCAGGACTGGAGTTTGACACCCCTGCTGCTGTTAAGAGATGTAGCGCGCACAAGCTGGGCGCGTTTAACCTAAAAGCTGCGGGTTTCACTCCACTGGTGGAGACACAGCTACTGCACACAATGCAAGTGTACTTGCAGAATGACCCCAGTTAAACAAGCAAGTGCAGTCTCCATGGGAACAGCCTGCCAGGTCATATACTAGAAGTACAGACCACTGGGGTACTCACGCATTAATGCATCGCAGGGCATTCTCTAAGAAATACCAAATGAGTCTAGAATGGCCCGTTTCTGACATTAAACATGTTCTTATGCAGCCTTACTGTAGAAGGGCTGAACAGCCCGTTTCTGACATTAAACATGTTCTTATGAATCCTTACTGTAGAAGGGCTGAACGGCCCGTTTCTGACATTAAACATGTTCTTATGAATCCTTACTGTAGGTGGAGATGTCGATCTCTTCGGGGAGCTCGGCCACGTTGACCTCGAAGCGGTCCTGCACGTCGTTCAGGGTCTTGGCATCAGTCTCGTCTGACACAAAGGTAACGGCCAGCCCCTTCGTCCCAAACCTTCCCGCGCGCGCCACCTGGGGGGAGAGAGGGTCCCGTTTGAGCCCCACGTGGGCGACCTACATTACCGCCCCGCCCCCCCATCCATGCCCGCTCTGAAGCACGGGGAGTGTTCTACTGTAAAATCACACCTGTGCAGGTAAGTACTCCACATAGGTGTGTTTACCACCATCTCACTGCAAGCTCTGAGATTGTGAAAGGCACTATATAAAAGCAATATACCCATTACCCAGGCGGCAGTGTAGTATAATGTAATTACCCAGGCGGCAGTGTAGTGTAATGTAATTACCCAGGCGGCAGTGTAGTGTAATGTAATGACCGTTGTAATTATTATACCAAAATTATGCTCATCACAATAAGTAACAATAGTAACAAACAATATTGCATATTTGTAAAATTTTATAATCAAATTCTTTTTCTAATCATAATTATGCGATTCCTCGTCACGCGTCAGGAAACTTCCGTCGAATTTACTAACGCCTCCGTAAACAGAGAAAAATCTATAAAACCTCACTCAGACATTTATTTTATAATTGTATTTCAATCAATTAAATAAAAGTGCGCTATTTAACAGAATTGTGGTGTAGTCACCAGGTCAGCTGTAGTCATGGTAGCGGTAGCCATACCACGGCTTGGTGCTGCTCACCCTCTGAGGCACCAACTGTTATTCTGGGGAAACTCTGCAGATTGCACTAATGGCATTTGGCGCCCCCTACTGGTGAGACGCTAGAACTACGTGTGGAGTGGAACAGCCCTTACCCTGTGCAGGTAAGTGTCTGAGTCCTCAGGCATGTCATAGTTAAAAACGATGTTGACTCGCTCGATGTCCATCCCGCGGCCGAACAGGTTGGTGGCGACCAGGATCCGCCTCTGGAAGTCCTTAAACTGCTGGTACCGAGACAGCCTGTGGGGTGGGGGGTGGGTGGGGAGAAGAAAGAGTGTGTGAGAGAGTGCGCACACATCGCATCCCAACAGCTGAGCACGAGTGTGTGTGAGAGAGAGAGAAAGAGAGAAAGAGAAAAAGAGAAAGAGAGAGAAAGAGTGCACATTGCATCTCTACAGCTCAGCACGTGTGTGTGTGTGTGTGTGAGAGAGAGAGTGTGCACATTGCATCTCTACAGCTCAGCACGAGTGAGTGTGTGTGTGTGTGTGTGAGAGAGAGAGAGTGTGCGCACATTGCATCTCTACAGCTCAGCACGAGTGTGTGTGTGTGAGTGTGTGTGTGTGTGTGAGAGAGAGTGTGTGCACATTGCATCTCTACAGCTCAGCACGAGTGAGTGTGTGTGTGTGTGTGTGAGTGAGAGAGAGTGTGCGCACATTGCATCTCTACAGCTCAGCACGAGTGTGTGTGCACACATAAATCTTCATCTGCTCAGTATTGACCAGTGCATTGAAGCAGCTGCTGGCGTTGACCACTGTACACAGTCCCGTTAAATGAAATAAAGGCGCCAGGGCACGCAAGTGAATGTCGCCGAGTGTCGCTAATGCAGTGGTACTTCCAGCTCTACAAGCCCCACCCACTTATCTCAAGGCTCCGCCCACATTCCAGAGAGCACTGGTCACATGTTTTGGGGCTCACCTCTCCTCCTGAGCCATGCCTCTGTGGATGGCGATGGCGGGAAAGTTCTGCTCGACCAGCAACTGGGAGAGCGCCACGCAGCGTTGCACCGACTTCACAAAGATCACCACCTACAGGGTCAAAGCTCATCAATACACGCCCACTTCAAAAACAGAGAAAATCAACCTCACTCATTCATTTTGGGTCCTCTAAGAAGGTCTACGATTTACTATTTTTTAAATATCCATAACAGCTCTGGATAACAGCACTTTCTTAAATGACCAAACACAGGAGCGTCAGGAACCTGGTTGAACTCCAGGACGTCCAGCAGGTCGAAAAGCTTGCGGTTTTTCTCGCTGTCCTTCAGCTTGCAGTAGTACTGCTGTAGACCGTGTAGCGTCAGCTTGGTCTCGTCGTCCACAAACACCTCCATGGGCTGCGGGAGAGAGAGCGCCACGTCACGGCACCGTTTGATGACCTCATAATACACAAATCTCAATACGCTGTGACCTCACAATGCACAAATCTCAATACGCTGTGACCTCACAATGCACAAATCTCAACACGCTGTGACCTCACAATACACGAATCTCAATACGCTGTGACCTCACAATACACAAATCTCAATACGCTGTGACCTCACAATACACAAATCTCAACACGCTGACCTCAAAGTAGGACATTTCAAACCGCCCTTCTCACCAGTAATTGTGGCACAGTGAATGAGGACCTGGTCATGCATTTAAAATGTCCACATGTTTGAAACACCAACCAGCCAGAAAACCACCATTTTGCAAACTACACATTTATTTATCTTTACAAACACCTTTGATGCCTTCAGGTGACAACAGCATGACGTACCAGTCACAGAATTCACCTTGTTACCTGAAAACAGGTTTAAAGTTTTTTTAGGTGTGACACTGCTGTTGTCACCTTGAACAAAGATACGTATCCTGAACTGTTTCAGTATAAACCTGAGCGAGTACAGAAAAGCTCGTGAAAATGAGTACATGCGTGTAATTTAGGAGTGATGCGTGTATCGGCATACACGTGTACATGCGTGTAATTTAGGAGTGACGCGTGTATCGGCATACACGTGTACATGCGTGTAATTTAGGAGTGATGCGTGTATCGGCATACACGTGTACATGCGTGTAATTTAGGAGTGACGCGTGTATCGGCATACACGTGTACATGCGTGTAATTTAGGAGTGACGCATGTATTGGCATACACGTGTACATGCGTGTAATTTAGGAGTGATGCATGTATTGGCATACACGTGTACATGCGTGTAATTTAGGAGTGACGCGTGTATTGGCATACACATGTACATGCGTGTAATTTAGGAGTGACGCGTGTATCGGCATACACGTGTACATGCGTGTAATTTAGGAGTGACGCATGTATTGGCATACACGTGTACATGCGTGTAATTTAGGAGTGATGCATGTATTGGCATACACGTGTACATGCGTGTACGTCTGCGATACATTCATTAGCATACACAGGTAATTTCTACAAATTTCAACAAATCAAGAAAATACATATAAACTAACTGAACGGGAAAGCTCAATTCTGCTCTTTTGATGTAGCAGCATCTGATGAGTGCACTCAAGGAGGGTGTGAATGTACATGATGAGTGCACTCAAGGAGGGTGTGAATGTACATGATGAGTGCACTCAAGGAGGGTGTGAATGTACATGATGAGTGCACTCAAGGAGGGTGTGAATGTACATGATGAGTGCACTCAAGGAGGGTGTGAATGTACATGATGAGTGCACTCAAGGAGGGTGTGAATGTACATGATGAGTGCACTCAAGGAGGGTGTGAATGTACATGATGAGTGCACTCAAGGAGGGTGTGAATGTACATGATGAGTGCACTCAAGGAGGGTGTGTATGTACATGATGAGTGCACTCAAGGAGGGTGTGAATGTACATGATGAGTGCACTCAAGGAGGGTGTGAATGTACATGATGAGTGCACTCAAGGAGAGAGTGAATGTACATGATGAGTGCACTCAAGGAGGGTGTGAATGTACATGATGAGTGCACTCAAGGAGGGTGTGAATGTACATGATGAGTGCACTCAAGGAGGGTGTGAATGTACATGATGAGTGCACTCAAGGAGAGTGTGAATGTACATGATGAGTGCACTCAAGGAGGGTGTGAATGTACATGATGAGTGCACTCAAGGAGGGTGTGAATGTACATGATGAGTGCACTCAAGGAGGGTGTGAATGTACATGAGTGCACTCAAGGAGGGTGTGAATGTACATGATGAGTGCACTCAAGGAGGGTGTGAATGTACATGATGAGTGCACTCAAGGAGGGTGTGAATGTACATGATGAGTGCACTCAAGGAGGGTGTGAATGTACATGATGAGTGCACTCAAGGAGAGAGCGAATGTACATGATGAGTGCACTCAAGGAGGGTGTGAATGTACATGATGAGTGCACTCAAGGAGAGAGTGAATGTACATGATAAAAAGAAACTGAGCAGACTGCACCATTGATTTGGGAAACAGGAAATGGCACCATTGATTTGGGAAACAGGAAACACTCACGTCCTGCATGAACTTGCGGCAGACGGGACGGATCTCTTTGCTGAGCGTGGCACTGAACATCATGCACTGCTTCTCGTGGGGCGTCAATTTGAAGATATCCTGAACGTCACGCCTCATATCTGCACACAGAAAGAGGGGGGGGAGAGAGAGAGAGAGAGAGAAAAAAAACCACTAAGCACAACATTCACCAGTGAACCTGCCAAAATGTGCATATAGGGCAACAGATCCAAAATGGACGCTCCAGGAGGAACAATGCATGGGCATCACAGTGGGTGACAGTATGATTTTGAATAAACAGTGGAGGGGAACCAGTCAAAATGGATGCTGCAGGGGGAAAAGAAAGGGGGAGGAGCTTCGCAGTTGATGGGCGGGACTCACCGAGCTGCTCCAGCATTTTGTCACACTCGTCCAGGACAAAGTGCTTGACGTACTTGAGGTTGAGGGTCTTGTTTCGGATGAGGGCGAGGGTGCGACCGGGCGTGCCCACAACGATGTGCGGGCAGTTCTTCTTCAGCACATCCTCGTCCTTCTTGATGGACAGGCCTCCGAAGAACACTGCCGCTTTCACGGTGGGCATGTACTTAGAGAAGCGCTCGTACTCCTTACTGATCTGGAAGGCCAGCTCACGCGTGTGGCACATGACCAGCACGGACACCTGCAGGGCAGCGATGGGGGGGGGGAGAGGGAGAGGGAGCGGGAGAGGCTGAAACACCCATTCCAGACCAACAGGTGGAAGCTGCAGTTATGGGTTGGGCGTGTCCAACATACAAAGCATTGGTGGTTACGCTACGGTTCATCTTCACTCAGTGTTCTAGAACTCCATAGCTTAGTTACCAGCAGTGACGCTTACATCAGCATTAGAATGTTTAGTCAAGAACATTCTAATCACATATGTGATTAGAATGTTTAGTCAAGAACATTCTAATCACATATGTGATCTTACACCTTAAAGGGTTAAGAACTGGCTTCACGCGGTTTAGTCACCTAGACAGCAGTCAGTGACGGCAATATGCATCACTAAATCAGTTTATAGTGCACGGAAACGCTGGTCCCAGATCAGCAGGCGAGATGCAGTGACAGGCACTCGGAGAGATGGGAGGGGCTGAAACGCTGATCTGGGATTGGTGTGGAGAAACTGCAGAGACGTGGGTGGCTGCTGCACTGGTCACCATGAGGCAATGGCTTTGGTTCAGTCACATAAAAACACTGCAAACGACCCATTTCATCAGTGTACAGCTTCCCAAGCTCCAGTGTAAATTACTGTTTAAATTAACAGCATCTTAAATGTTTTCTTCCAGCCTGTGGAAATTATTGAACAGACTTCATACGGCTTTACTCTTTGCGATTAGGAGATCCGTTTCCATCGGCAAGCGTTTGACTTGTGTCCCAGGTGTCCCTCAAGTAAGACGCTTGGGACACCATCTTGGGCTCTTAATAAACCAAAGATCCACTGTAAACATTAACCACATTTAACTAAATATTCTAACATTTCTTCACACTTGCTGCAGAGTAGGGGTGTGACTTATAAACGTTTAATCGCTAAACGTTTCATCGTTAGCACGCTCAGGAAAATCTCTAAACGCATGTTTATATATTTTTTAAGCACCAATGTTACTAAAACAATTTATAACCGTTTTCTTTTACAGTGTCCTATTCTCACTGATCGTCGTAGGCGTGTGTTTAAAAGTATTACTGCTGATCTGATGTCCGTTTTGACATAGTGTTAGCAATTTAAATGTATTGCTTTTCGTGGTCAAGGAGGTAGATCAAGGATACTCTTCAATTCAATTCGAAAGATTAAAACTATTTATTTGTCAGCTCGAAGTCTTTACAGAAGAATACAATGGGTTAGTACATCTGTGGTCCTCTGGAAGCGCGCTCTCGCGCGTGCACGCTCTCGCTCGTGGACCCTCCATCTCTGCTACTGTGGTGCTTATATACTGTTTGCTAAAAAGGGGTATGTCTTCTACCTTCCATTTTCATACATCACTGGGCGTATAATTAAAACCAATCAAACGTTTAGAATTACTCATGTTCAGTTCATGTCTAGTATTTTTCCACAAAGTTGTTAGGAACTTCTCTATTTGGTGTTTTTGCACACACAAGGCTGCTTCTGTGGCAAATCCTTTATCTGAAGAATGTTTCTCAGGACATTTTCCTGTGGCCCTCCCTCTCAGAACTCTCAGAACACAGGCCCAAGGTCACCCATTCGAAACTCAACTACCACAGACAAGTTTATACATTCTATTACACCATGTACTTTCATATAATAAATGTCAAATTCCCACAATAGTGGTGTTCAAATAAATAGCAGTGTGTTAAAAAAAGTAAAGTGCATAGCTAATAGCTTTTAGTTCCATATTACAAATGTTACTCCATTTCTCTTTGGGCCAATTGATGTGTTTCTTGGCAAATTTTAACCGATTCTGCCGTTTTTTCAACAATGGTGCTTTACGGGGGCTTCTTGCTGATATCTTAGCTTCGATCAAACATCTTCTGACTGTAACAGCACTTGCAGGTAATTTTAGATCATCTTTGATCTTTCTGGAGGTGATGATTGGCTGAATCTTTGCCATTCTGACTATTCTTCGATCCGCTTTAACAGTAGTTGCTCGTTTTCTTCCGCGTGTTTCAGGTTTTTGTTGCCATTTTAAAGCATTTGAGATCTTTTTAGCTGAGCATCCTATAATTTGCTGCACTTCTTTATACGTTTTCCCCTCTCCAATCAACTTTTTAATCAAATTACGTTGTTCCTCCGAACAATGTTTGGAACGGCCCATTTTACTTAGCAATTCAGAAGGAAATATATTTTATAAAAATGTGAAACATTTTCTTGCCTTCTTCCTTAATAGAGCACAATTAATGACAACTGTTTTTTCACAGAATTAATTAATTCATCAGCTCAACCCCAACTGTATCGTATCCTCAGGAAACATCAATAAGAGCGCTCACTCTGAAAAGTCCAGGAAACTAGGCAAGAAAAAAATGGCACCAGCGGTATTCCTGTTTTTATTAAAAGGAAAGCTCTCTTAACTTAGTTACTCAAAAAATTAATTTCATATTTGCCTGTTTTTTATTTTATTTGTAGATTATAGCCTGTATATATATTTATTTTAAAGATTTATCCATCTTTAAAGATTCAGTAAACTGAACAGCAACGCGTTTGAAGTCGTCTGCTCTGTACTACTCATCCTCTTTTCTGTGATTTGCGCTCTTATACAAGCAACAGTATTTGCTTTTGAAGTCTCTGTGGCTGCTTATTACAACTTTGTATTTAAAAGCACATCTTGGCGATAGTTAAGTTTGGGTAGCAAGTTGGTTTAAATTGAAATGCGGCCTCCCTCCCTTCTTGAGGTTTAAACGTGTAAACGCAGTTGTTTTCCTGTAACGTGTAAATGCAGCCCATCCCTACTGCAGAGAAACCGTGTCTACAGGTCACCGCAGGTATACAAGCCTGAAACCAGCTGATCTGGTTACACCCTTATATGGGCATGTTCATATCGGCAGTGGCCCACAGAATTTAGGGGGAAAAGGGAAAATTCTAGGGGTGGGACGATTCAATCTCATAACGATTCGATTCGTTTCCGATTCTTTAGGCAAAGGTTCGATGCATCATAATATCTTACGTTTGACCACGATTCGATTCGATTCGGTTCGATTAATTTAAAAAAAGTAATAGGCATGCTAATGTGATTTGATACCGATACATTCAGCAGTAATTAAATATTCAATTAGAACCTTACACCAAGTTCACAGCATTATGTTTATTGTTAAGGCATGCCATACATTTTGCAGCTGTCTGCAGCAAATAATGCAGCAATAAACATGACTAACTGTATTTTCCAAAGTTGCCCTATTTAGGTTATTGTTTTTCAAACAGTGTCAGACATGGTACCCTAATACATTTCCTTTATTAACAAAATGAAAATGGCAAAATGTATAACAATTACTAAACTGGGGCAAGAAAAATGAAATAGCCTATAGGTTAGTGTCATGCATAGTACTTTCCTAAATCTTAGTACGATCTAGAACTTCGGTGGAGCAAGATGCCCATCCATCCGTAGTTAAAGCTACTCTCGTAGCGTTTTGCAAGGAGTCGAACAGTTTTATTCACCTCTTCATACAGAGCAGGTATACATTTTTCACTAAAATGTTTTCTGCATGGTATGGTGTATCTAGGTTCCACGACATTCATTAAGTGAATCGGACAGTTAACGTAGTAATAATTAATTAAACGTAAGACATTGGAAATAGTCTTACTATTTTAGTTTGTCTCGAACGTCTACTTGATTTTGAATAGAAAATGGTTTAAATTTAAATATCAGAAAGCACTTTACAATTAACTGTCTGGACACGGTATGTGTATAAAAACTAATAAAAACAATTATACAAAAAAATAGAACTGTTTGGCCATTTCTCCAGGAAACTCAGGGGAAGTGTCAATGACTCCCGAGTTTAGCTTGCTAACGCGCTTGCTGTCCTTCACGTTAATTGTGTATCGTCGGCTCAAATGGTTTATCATGTTTGCGGTGTTGCCTGTGTATCTGATTTCTACTTGGCAGATCTTGCATATTGCAGCGGTTTTGTCAAGTACACCCTCCTTCTTTCTAAACCCGAAATGCTTCCATACCACTGATTTTCTGTTCGGAACATCGCAAGTTCTGTAAGTTTCTGTCTCTTTTGTCGCACTCAGCGAGCACGCAGCTAGCCATTTCGCTCAGATCTGTCCGTCTCATTGACGCTACTTTCAACGCACGCTTACGTTGGGGTTGGAGCAGAAACATGGATTGAAGCTGGTCAAAACAGTTTTAAAAGTAGTCGTGTCTTAGAAATATATATTTAAAATAATTTTTGAATAAATGAATACATGTGCACATTCATTTAAAATGCGATATTAATCGATGCTTATCGATTCGAATCTTACAGATCGATGCAGTTGTATTTACACATTCGGATCGATGCACCGCGATGCACCGGTGCATTGTCCCACCCCTAGAAAATTCCCTTTTTAAAAACGGCTGGAGACTAAAAACAAAACATTGCTTAGGATTCAGCAAAGAAAGAAACTCATCTAATGCACGGCACTGAAAGTGAATTTCTGCTGCTGCAGGGCGACTTGCCCTTCCCTCTCTCCGTGTTAACGGCTCTCGCTCGTCCCGACTGCGGAGCTTCTCCACTCTAGCTCCCCAGCGGTGGAATGAACTCCCCACTCCGCTGCGCTCAGCTGAAATACTGTTGGTTTTCCGTCGTGGTCTGAAAACACACTTTTTCAGACTCCACCATGACTAACTACCTATATAGAGCCAATTATATAGTACGTACTTCCTGTTTATCTTTTATTTTCTACTTGTGTTTTTTGCTATTTTAATAGTTAAGAATGTATAGCCGACTGTATTTTGTTGATTACTAGCGATAGCTCCTACGTTGTGAGAAAGTTGTGCTTTGTTGGATTTGCTTTGTAGTTGTGTCAATGACCTTCAATATGCACTTATTGTACGTCACTTTGGATAAAAGCGTCTGCCAAATAACTAATGTAATTGCTCCAGCTGAATACTACCTATATAAAACACAGACTTTATGTACACGTGACCACTAAAATATTGCTTTGCAAGTTGAATAAGAAAATGCAATGTCAAAGTGAAATTAATGTTAGTCAGTTTATGATACATCTAATATACGGCAAAATACAGTCTCAACTTCTCAACAAGGCTCAAACGAAACCTCAGCAAGACTGCCGGTCGCAGCGTGACCTCAATACCAGAATTTGGTGGCCACCTCAGTGGCCAATACAGACATGTTCTCAGTCAAGACGGGTCACTTGGTTGTCCAGAACTGGTATCTGGGGTTCCCCACATTTCCTCTAGGCTAAAAAAGTGACACACTGACCTGTCCGTCAACGGGTTCGATCTGCTGCAGGGTGGCCAACACAAACACAGCGGTCTTCCCCATCCCAGACTTGGCCTGGCACAAGATGTCCATGCCCAGGATGGCCTGAGGGATGCACTCGTGTTGCACTGAAAGTACACAAACACACACACTGAACAACACATACACACTGAGCCACACACACACCACTGCATCCGCTTTACAGCCAGGACACACACACACTGAGCAACACACACACAGCACTGAGCAACACACACACACAGCACTGAGCAACACACACAGCACTGAGCAACACACACAGCACTGAGCAACACACACCACTGCATCCGCTTTACAGCCAGGACACACACACACACTTTAGAGCAACACACATACACACTGAGCAACACACACACACACACACACACACACACACTGAGCAACACACACACACACACACACACTGAGCAACACACACAGTACTAAGCAACACACACACACACTAAGCAACACACACACACTGAGCAACACGCACAGTACTAAGCAACACACACACCACTGCATCCGCTTTACAGCCAGGACGCACGCACGCACACTTTTCTTATGATCCAATACAGCATTTGAACCAATTACAGGAAGAGATAATTTTCTCCCTCTTCAAAAACATGTGAAAGGTCAGTTCTTCTGCTATTAAATTACTTTAAATCAATCTGAATTATTTCTGAATATTGCCGGCACCTAAACAGACACCGACAACATTTAAATGTTTGGGGCTTGTGAGTCTGCAAATAATAGTGAGTTTGAGGAAATAGCGCACCATGGATATTCATTGCCTTCAAATCCTAATCTGGCCCTGGTTAACTTTCTCCCAGGTAATTAAGTGAACAATTTGTCCTACTGATTGGCCACTGTTTTCACACCCGACTCACAGGTAAGAGGGTGGAAAACCAGCAGTTCTCCGCCCTCCGGGACCGTGATTTAAATAACGGGCCTACACCTTGGTATCTCGGGCATAAGAATAGCCTACAGGGCTGCCCAACTCTGCTCCTGGAGATCTACCGTCCTGTAGGTTCAGTCCAACCCTAATAAAGGGCACCTCATTTAACATCTAGAGATCTAGTTGAGCTGCCAATTAGTAGGATCAGGTGTGCCAAATTAGGGTTGAAATGAAAACCTACAGGAAGGTAGATCTCCAGGAGCAGGGTTGGGCCGCCCTGGCCTACACCTTGGAATTTCTGACACAAGACACACTTGATTTAATTTGACTGAAATCTTCATCTTCAGCGCACGAACTTCATTTAGGCACAACTGCAAAAATAACAGCTGAATTGTTCATCAATAGCCTTATCCTTATCCTAACCTGAGGCAAAATGACTGCTGCAAAAGGAGGCAGCCCACATATTCAGGAACAGCCACTCATACATATAGAAATGTACAAAGTACTCCAAAGAAAACATGGCCCGACGTCGTTCTCCCATTCTGCAGGGCCCGATCCAGCTCCTTGGCTTTACGGTGACACGGTTACCAAGGCTACGCTGTGCTCACCTTCTGATGGATGTTCAAACCCGCAGTCGACGATAGCGCGGAGCAGCTCTGGTTTTAGCAGGAAGTCGCGGAAGCCCGAGCTGTGGATGGACACGTAGGAGCCCTTCACCTCCTTCTGGCCAGTCGGCACGGCGCTCTGCGGGACTCCATGAGTCTCCTCGTCCTCCTCGTAGTCGAGCAGCTCATTCTCAACGTCGTTTTCGGCCATTCTGCATGAAGAGGGGGGGCGACATTCACACCTCTTCGCCATTTGTTCACCAAGTTATGCCTCATTCACAGACAACCCAAATCTAACGAAACCGTCAAAATCCATAGAATGAACCTAACTGTATGTCGTGACATACATGCGAACAAAACATTACAGTGCTCAAAAAAAAAAAAAAATATATATTAATAGCGCCAACTAGCAACTGGTTTGGTTCTATACGATGGTTGTTTTTGAGAACATATTTAACTTGATGTTTTAAAAAAAAAAACATTCGACTCGTTGCACGACACGGATACCGGAGAAAAGCTGAATCTCTTCATGCGTAACATTACTGGCTCCACCGCGATAAAGTTTGGATGGTGGCTAACTATAGCGGCATTTCAACCAAGTACGATGCATGCATATTACCCCAGATAAGTTAATAATGAGGATCTAGGCCAAAGCCACCAGCAACATCTCTATTGCCATTTCGTTTTCCCACTGTAATCTAACGTAAACAATCACCGTTACCCCGGATGGCCACATAACACATTATACACACTGCATGAGTTTATCATAACACATTATACACACTGCATTATACACACTGCATGAGTTTATGCGATTAGCCAACTTTCAGGTTTGGCGGCGAGCTAGCTGGATAAATCCGGTCACAGCTCTGGGTTAGCAGGCTACACGTATACTACACATCCAAGGCCTTTGGACAAAGCTAGCCAGACAGGACGGGTCACAAAATGCGATATAGCCATTTACCAGTCAGTGAGCCATTTTAAATTGTACGAGTTGATCCAACTACTTGTTCGCATTTAATTTCCCCGCCGCGCGCGTAAAACGGTCTAAATAAACACGCAAGCGGTACGATAGTGAAACTTTAATTCCTCTAGCGAACTAACATTACGCCTACAGTCCATTTGAGTTTACCGACTAACTACCTGGCAAACTCGTAAATGATCATTTATACTGGTTAGCAGAGTTAGTTGTTTAGCCAGTTATACAGTGCAATCGTCTTGACTACGTGAGTCACCAGGCCCAGGGCTGATCGCGATAGTCGTGAGTCACCAGGCCCAGAGGTTTGATCGCGATTCCCATCCAAACAATAGAAACCTTCGTTCATTCAAACGCCATCGGGGAATTTATCGATTGAAAATAAAACACAGCATACCGTCGGAAATTCAGTTGAATGTATTAAAAGACAATTTCCTATACGTCTATGCGTTCAATGTTGATATCGGCGAGCTGTGTATAATGCATTTTACGTTCGGTTAACGAGGAATAAAAGCCGGTTTGATCAGAACACACTTAGCACGCTGCTAGCTAACGTTAGCCAACGATGTAGATAGCGCTTTCGAAAATAGTAATTATCCGCCTGTCAGAGGCCCACGCGTTATTTTCCAGTGTAAAGCGGAGGTACTGTAAATACTAAAATAGAAAACTCTGCTCTCCAATGAATGTCTTAAAACGGAATTCTTACCTTACGATGATATTACAGATTGTGTTCAGACTGCCGCTGCGCTCCACATGGAAAAGGCCTCGAGTTTATACTTATTTCCGGAACTACCGCCTTCAAGGACTCTATTGGTTGCAATGAACGTCAAACTTGCCCATGTCCGTAAATACTGTAGCCTGATTGGTTTGCTTTTCTGCCAGTCAGCTCGAAGGTTTGGACCTTGTTTTAGCGCTTAGGAAGTAGGAGGGATAAAAAGCAGACACTGTAGCCCGCTCAGACAGAGATGAGCCCGGAGCTCACACCGACTGCAGCTGTTCGCAAACGTAATATTACATTACATGACATGAGATTAGCAGGCGCTCTTATCCAGAGCGACGTACAGCATAATAAAAACAGAAGTGCATTCGCTGCCTTGATTAATATTTAAAAAATAGTGCCACACCTCACTGACTTACAACATTCCTGTACCAGCGAATGAACAATCAACACCACTACGTGATATATTCCAGTAAAACGAGCTCCCGTAAATTAGAACTGGATCATCTTGCTGGAGCAACGCATATTCACAATAGAATTAATTTAATTTTGCTGGTTTGTCTTACCTGAATATGCCAACCTACTTTCTATTAAAGTCCAGTGTAAATTAGGCCTATAGATACAAAGTGACGTACGAATTAGGGGCACTAGTGGGCACCACCTGTGTGTACCCACCTGTTTTTGTAACACTAGAACACTAACTCTACCATATAATATTTGTTGTAGAGGGTGATATGCACATATGCTTTCTCCCATCATATTAGCACAGTGCCGTGCGCTGAACATTTAAAAGGGAACCACTTTGTTATATTATTTTTGTTGTTGCTAAGAACAGGGCCTTCTACAGAGTATGCAGCTCACATTTATATTTTTAGTATGCTGGCAATGTATACACTTAGGGCAGCAATTCAGGTCCAGTGTTTTTGGAGTTTCAGTGTGTTTGGAATTTCACTGTGTTTGGAGTTTCACTGTGTTTGGAGTTTTAGTGAGTTTGGAGTTTCACTGTGTTTGGAGTTTTAGTGAGTTTGGAGTTTCACTGTGTTTGGAGTTTCAGGTCCACTGTGTTTGGAGTTTCACTGTGTTTGGAGTTTTAGTGAGTTTGGAGTTTCACTGTGTTTGGAGTTTCAGGTCCACTGTGTTTGGAGTTTCACTGTGTTTGGAGTTTCACTGTTTTTGGAGTTTCACTGTTTCTGGAGTTTCACTGTGTTTGGAGTTTCAGGTCCACTGTGTTTGGAGTTTCACTGTTTTTGGAGTTTCACTGTTTCTGGAGTTTCACTGTGTTTGGAGTTTTAGTGAGTTTGGAGTTTCACTGTGTTTGGAGTTTCAGGTCCACTGTGTTTGGAGTTTCACTGTGTTTGGAGTTTCAGGTCCACTGTGTTTGGAGTTTCACTGTGTTTGGAGTTTTAGTGAGTTTGGAGTTTCACTGTGTTTGGAGTTTCACTGTGTTTGGAGTTTCACTGTGTTTGGAGTTTCACTGTGTTTGGAGGGTCTCAGTCAGTGCTATTTGGAGTGTATTGCTGATGAGGAGTAGGCCTACAATGGTAATGTCTGACTCAGGATATTCATCTACAATCACTTCAGAGCAATGACCCCCCCCCCCCCCATGTTTGGATTTATGGGTGAGGGTGACACACACATAGGAGGAAGAGTTACACACAGCAGTGTTCCTGGACATAAATTCAACACACAAAGACTTGGAACCAAGGATACCAAAGTGTGTCTGGAGGTGGGGGATCTGGGAGGGGGGTTTGGGACATGAGGCCATTATGGGGCAGTAGTGTGGTGGGGGTGTTGTTGGGAAGGGGGTTGGATTGGGGGGGCGTGAATAGGGCGGGATTGGGCTGTATGCGGGCTCTGAGGTCTAAGTGCACTCAGGATAAATAAGCAGTGGAGAGGCCGTCCTCCCTGAGCACATGGATCTGGGATGAGTTTGTTTTTCCCCTGAATCCCCATTTGAACCTTTTGACAAAAGGCTCAAACAAACAGACAGACAAACACACATACAAA
>CM040394.1:112862569-112930069 GCA_022702515.1 Ilyophis sp. 1 JC-2022 | reverse complement strand
TATGCCGGAGGTCCAGGCCGCGTAAACCGCCCAGGGCCAGGAGGGCGGAGGGAAGGCACTCCAGCTGACAGCCCTGCAAGCTGAGCTCCGTCAATCCCGGCACCCGCCGCAGCCCCGTTAGTGTTAGCATCCGCGCCCCGTCGTTATGCACCTCCAGCCTCAGCAGGCTGCTCGCCACCTCCGCAAACTCCCCCGGTACCCGCTGCAACAGCGCCCCCCGCAGGACGAGTGTCCGGAGGTGCCGCAGCTGCCTGAGGCTGCCCAGCGCCCAGCCCCTCCTACCCCCGGCCCCTCCCACAGCCCCACCCTCTCCACCCAGCCGGCCAATCAGGTGCAGCTCCTGCAGTCCGCGCAGCGTGTACACCCAGCCGGGGATCTCCGAGGCCTGGGTGAAGGTGAGGTGCAGGGCCTCCAGCCGCTCCTGGAGAACCGCCAAGGCTCCGGGCTCCACCGCAGCGGGACAGTGGTAAAGGTGCAGCTCCCTGCATGGGGCAGACGCGCAGTCACTGCAGCGGAAACGCGCCCGCAGCTCCACCCTGCCACCACCCACATCCCACAGCTCCACCCTGCCACCACCCACATCCCCCAGCTCCGCCCTGCCACCACCCACATCCCACAACTCCACCCTGCCACCACCCACATCCCACAGCTCCACCCTGCCACCACCCACATCCCACAGCTCCACCCTGCCACCACCCACATCCCCCAGCTCCACTTTGCCACCACCCACTAATCCATTTACCTGTCTGTTACACCCGATCTGTACACCTGTCCACCCCCCAGTGAGCAAAAGCTGAAATATAGATGTCTAGAGGGGTGGAAATCTAGGTTGAGAGACGGATATAGGCTGGCTATGTCCTAGTTGCCTAGAAAACTTTCACATTTTAATCGGGTAGATGTAGCCGGGTTTTCACGGGAATGCCTAGATGGCATTTCACCAACATTTCACTTACTTACTTAGTCCTGACTGGTCCACAGCTAAACCCATTCAGATGATAGTATATTTGTTGTTAGCATAAATTCCTCAGAGGGCGAGAATCACAGAAAACCGAAAGGTTTGAGTAAACACTGGATTAGACTATTTGTGCGCTAACATAAACACTTTAACATCTCTTTATTGTCTCCTCCTATAGCACAGTGTCCATATGGTGGTGCGAAGGCAGGAGATTTGACCTTGTGCAGAGGAAAGTCTGTCTATCCCAGCTCTGTGATAGCTGCACACCAGTCGTTCCTAACCCTGTTTCTGGAGATCTACCATACCTGAGTGAGGTCATGTTGCACACCTGGGCTCCGTACCTGAGTGAGGTCACGTTGCACACCTGGTCTCCATACCTGAGTGAGGTCATGTTGCACACCTGGTCTCCATACCTGAGTGAGGTCATGTTGCACACCTGGGCTCCGTACCTGAGTGAGGTCATGTTGCACACCTGGTCTCCATACCTGAGTGAGGTCATGTTGCACACCTGGGCTCCGTACCTGAGTGAGGTCATGTTGCACACCTGGTCTCCATACCTGAGTGAGGTCATGTTGCACACCTGGGCTCCATACCTGAGTGAGGTCATGTTGCACACCTGGTCTCCGTACCTGAGTGAGGTCATGTTGCACACCTGGGCTCCGTACCTGAGTGAGGCCATGTTGCACACCTGGTCTCCGTACCTGAGTGAGGTCATGTTGCACACCTGGGCTCCGTACCTGAGTGAGGCCATGTTGCACACCTGGGCTCCGTACCTGAGTGAGGTCATGTTGCACACCTGGTCTCCGTACCTGAGTGAGGTCATGTTGCACACCTGGGCTTCGTACCTGAGTGAGGTCATGTTGCACACCTGGGCTCCATACCTGAGTAAGGTCATGTTGCACACCTGGTCTCCATACCTGAGTGAGGTCATGTTGCACACCTGGGCTCCGTACCTGAGTGAGGTCATGTTGCACACCTGGGCGGTCAGCTTGGCACTGGCGATGAGCTCCAGCTTTAGCACCTCCAGCTGGCTGAGGGAGAAGAGGGCCCGGGGCAGCCTGGGAAGAGCCACCAGCTGCAGCTGGGCGTGGCCACGGGGGTCAGAGGTTATCATGGCGCGTAGCCGCTCGGCGTCCCATTGGCGGTCCAGGCTCTCCTCGAGCAGCTGCGTCTCGCTGACGGGCGACAGGAAGACGGACAGCCGCTGAGCCAGAAGCGGGTCATACTGATCCACCATGTGGAGCAGAAAGGCCAGGTCATTGAACACATCCGGGACGTCCTGCATGGAGCCCGACTCCCGCACGCGCTGGAACGAATACCGCCGCAGAGACCTGAGGGTGAGAGGGGTATCCCAAAAACACAGATCATCCACGGTCTGCCCCTGTTAATACACAGACAGGCCAGACAGATCATCCACAGTCTGCCCAACCAAGCTGCTAAAACACCACTGAATTTCAGTTCATTTCCTAAATTAAGCTAATTTAAATAGAATTGAACCCAATCCTGCATATAACCACAGTAAACGTCAGCGGTGTATTGAAGGAAATGAAACAGCGTGTCTAATCGTGAGGCTATTCTAATACTGACTGCTAGTCACATATATCTTAACTATATACATCTACTATATATACCAACTATGCTCTTGTAACCCTTTGGAATTTCTGGGTGAAGAAATTTGTGGGAAATAGAAATGGGATGACGAGATAAATAAATATATAAAAATAGCAATCATATGCACAAAGAAAATTACAAAAAATGATCACTCCATATTTTCTCAAATGTATCCAACTGTAATTAACCGCAACCCCAAAAATTCTAACCACATACACGCACAAACACACATGCACACACACTCATTCTCTCTCTATCTTTCTCTCTCTCACACACACACACACACACACACATACATGCACACATGCACACACACATACATGCACACACACACACACACACACACACACACACACACACACTCATTCTTTCTCTATCTTTCTCTCTCACACACACACACACACACACACACCTGTGGCAGATCCAGCAGAGTGTATAGATCCCCAGCAGGCCGAACAGCACCAGCAGCCCTATGTAGACCAGCAGTAGCTTGCGCAGGACTGAGGCCAGGTTGTGGGTGCACAGGAAGGCGCTGTAGCCCGTGAGCGCGTGGGCCTGGGGCTCGCACACATGGCTGAACGAGATGGAGCCCAGGAGCGGCACTGTGTAGCTCACAATCAACACAAACTTCAGCACCTTAAACACGGTCTGAGCCATGTACACCTGAAAGAGACACACAGTCTGAGCCATGTACACCTGAAAGAGACACACACAGTCTGGAACATGTACACCTGAAAGAGACACACAGTCTGGGACATGTACCCCTGAAAGAGACACACACAGTCTGTAACATGTACACCTGAAAGAGACACACAGTCTGGGACATGTACACCTGAAAGAGACACACAGTCTGGAACATGTACACCTGAAGGAGACACACAGTCTGGAACATGTACCCCTGAAAGAGACACACAGTCTGGAACATGTACCCCTGAAAGAGACACACAGTCTGGAACATGTACACCTGAAAGAGACACACAGTCTGGAACATGTACACCTGAAAGAGACACACACAGTCTGGAACATGTACCCCTGAAAGAGACACACAGTCTGGAACATGTACCCCTGAAAGAGACACACACAGTCTGGAACATGTACACCTGAAAGAGACACACACAGTCTGGAACATGTACCCCTGAAAGAGACACACAGTCTGGAACATGTACCCCTGAAAGAGACACACAGTCTGGAACATGTACCCCTGAAAGAGACACACAGTCTGGAACATGTACACCTGAAAGAGACACACACAGTCTGGAACATGTACACCTGAAAGAGACACACAGTCTGGAACATGTACACCTGAAAGAGACACACACAGTCTGGAACATGTACACCTGAAAGAGACACACAGTCTGGAACATGTACACCTGAAAGAGACACACAGTCTGGAACATGTACACCTGAAAGAGACACACAGTCTGGAACATGTACCCCTGAAAGAGACACACACAGTCTGGAACATGTACCCCTGAAAGAGACACACAGTCTGGAACATGTACCCCTGAAAGAGACACACAGTCTGGAACATGTACCCCTGAAGGAGACACACAGTCTGGAACATGTACCCCTGAAAGAGACACACAGTCTGGAACATGTACCCCTGAAAGAGACACACAGTCTGGAACATGTACCCCTGAAGGAGACACACAGTCTGGAACATGTACCCCTGAAAGAGACACACAGTCTGGAACATGTACCCCTGAAGAAGACAAGTAGCCAAGTAACTCTCCATCTTTGAATTGCTCTACTTGGTGCAGTGATAAGCTAACAGTGCTAATTGTTAGCCTGATCAGCTGCTTTGCACGGTTAGGGTTAGGGTTAGGTTAAGGTTAGGGTTAGGGTTAGGTTATAAGAGCAGCTATAATAAAACAAAAATGTGAATATAGCTCAGTATCAGCATTCATTTTAGCACCTTGAACACTGTCTGGTGGCCGATCATTTAACAACCAATCATACGCCAGAGTTTGCCTCTAATGGTGACCCACCTATATCCACCACTGGACCAAGCAGGCCATGTTTACAAGCTACACAGTAAAATGTTCAGAGTTAAATCAACTCTTACAGAGTACTTTGTTAGAGTTGAATTAACACCAGAGATTTTATCCTGTAGGGAGTAAAACAAATTGACTACTTAACAGAAAGCTGTATAGCCAGGCATTAAAGCCAGTGATTACTGACATACAGATTAAAGAGGAGAGAGGAAATTGACCAATGGGACGGCCTCTCTGACCTTGTAGATTATATCGGACGACTCGCAATGTGCGCGAAACCTCCGCACCCTCTCAAAAACTGCCCTGGCCTGTTCGCCATCGCTGCGGTCCAGGCTGGACGTCTGGGGGGTGTGGTCCTGCGTAGGAGCGGCCTGCTGGGAGGAGGAGGGCGTGTCGAAAGAGACGGAGGAGAGAGAGGAGGTGCGAGAGAGAGCGGAGGGGCACGGGGAAGGAGGCGCCGCAGGGTAGGAGGCAGACGCGCTACCTGACCTGACCAGCAGGGGGCTGTCAGTGCCTGAGTCCAGGCTGGACTGGCCCGCGATGGAGGGGGAGCGAGAGGCGGGCGGGGAGGGTGGCGGCGGCTTGGGTCCGGCCCCGCCCGTGACCACACCCGCCTTTCTGCCCCCCTCTGCCCGGGTCTGCGTGCTCTCCAGCTGAGCGGTGAGAGACAGCGCGCGGGACGTCCAGGGCGACTCGCAGCACTTGCCCAGGATGGCCAGGAAGTGCTCGATTCGGGCGGACGTGCGGGGGAAGTGGAACCAGAAGCAGCCGCTGGCCAGCAGCACCAGGGACTGCAGGAGGGCCAGGTAGGGGAAGAAACGGGAGTACCAGGGCAGGGCCTCGTGGTAGCACACCTGGGCGATGTACACGTACTGCTGGTAGTCCAGGTGTGTGCGCCTGCCCCTGGGGGGCGGGGCCTGGGACGGAGGCGCAGCCCGCGTTTGAGGATGAAGAGGAGGAGGAGGGGCGTGATTGTGATGGTGATTGGCCGGGGGAGGGCCCAGGTGGGTGTCTGACGGGTGATGGTGGGTTTGGGATTCAGGGAGGTGGAGGGAGCTGTGATTCAGAGAGGGGGCGTAATGAGGGTCAATGGGGAGGCACACCACCCCGTCCCGGGACAGGAGGAGGGTGCCTGCCAGCACAGACACCATGAGCATGACCACCACCAGGTACTCCATAAACACCTCCCACCACGGCTTGAGCAGCTTATAACACCCGCCCTGCCACTCCGGAAGGGACGTCAACTCTGACAGAGTGAACATGGCCTGGGCAGAGAGAGCGAGAGAGAGAAAGAAAGGCAGATAGATAGAGAGATGGAGGGATGGAGAGATGGAGGGAGGGGTGTGAGAAAAAGGAAATGAGCTGTGCTGTTGGGAAAAGGAACCAGAACCAGGAGAACTGGGATTTATCCTTTAATTGTGTACTTCCAATTTTAAACACTAAATTCCATACTCTTTGTCACGTCGGTAAAATACTGGACCCTGAACGCATTACAACACCCCAGAAACTCATAATCTTACCCCTGAAGATTATCACAGTAGACAGATTAACGTTTTGTTTAAGTAATGGCGAAGTCAACAACAGCGTTCTTTCAAAGGTTCTGTATTCTTACTGTTTTACTCAACAGGTGGAGGCGCGAGCAGCTCTCACTGCGGTGCGTTCGCGTGCCGTATTGGAAGTCTTTAACGCCATCTTATTTGAGAATAATGTAATTTCCCTTAGTTTCAACGATTCCGTCTGCTCATTCGATTTACGTTTCAAACGAGACTAGCGACTTTGTATGTCATTTTGTATGGCCAGAATATACCGATTAGATAGTGCTCCGCAAATAACAGTCAAATAGCCGACACTGGAATGGGTACTCCTGAAATAAATATTTCCCACCCAAAAAAAATACAAATATTGACAAACAACTTACTTTGTTCTGTCAGATGGAATTCTTCATACACTTGTTAGCGCTTTTGAAACGGAGAGTTCAGTGATGGATATTTTCCGCATTCGATGAAAGGGAAATGATATCACTATCTGCTGTGCCGCTGTGGGGCTGAGTCCGGCAGAGTCCGGTTCTCTCGAGAATACCCCCCAAAAAACTTGAGCAGGAAACTTCTGCTGGGCGGTGACTTTGATCATGGCAAACAGGGCCAGTGCTAAGGCTTGTGAGAGTGGGGGCAACGGACACGTGTTTTGGGCTCATTCGACGGTTGTCATGGCGAAGGGGGTGTCAGTGGAGAGGGGTACACAGTATTAATACCACCAGCACGTCATCGTGGTCTGAAACATTTTTTCTACTCCCTTTCTCTCGACGAAACATCTTGCCATCATCCGCTAAACATGTTTTGTCTTTTTTTTTTCCAGTTTAATCCTCACTTGTTGCTCTTGAATCTTCAGTATTTTTTCTTTTCGATTAATTTAATTTAAAAATTTGTTTATTTCAATTTATTTTAACATTTTGTAAACGATCATTTGTTTTTCCCGTTCTTATAGTTCTCTTAAACGTCTAGAAACTGCAAGCTATAAATGCATTTTATTTTGCAGCCTACAGACTTGGTCAGTAGGCTACTGTCTCCAAAACGACTTAACTGCGATTAGATCGTGGATTTGTATTTATTTGCGTCTGAAAAGATGCAGTACCGGTTCATGTCCGCATGGGGCCAGTAAGGAGATTAAAATCATTATTATCAGTTGTAATGTGTAATATTTTGAATGAACGGCGAGGACTCCGGTTGACCAGATCTCTGTGATGCAGCCATATCGTTAATAGCAGACATGTGACCAATGCGGTATCATGTAACGGTTTGCATATCCTTTCCCGACGTTAGTATTTGTGATTTTATGTATGTATTTGTTCTGTCAATTCATTTTATGTATGCATTTATTATGTTAATTCATATATGTCATGAAATTTCTGGGCACTGAAAATCACTGTGATGATGGGACCGTTTGTTTTTTGGCACGGTATTCAGGGGTAACCTAAAAGATGTTAAGATTGTATTGATCACTTTTCAAGTGACTCAGCACCAGATTACAGAGTGGAACTGTTGACACTTGACACCTATAAACCCCTGAATGTTTTTAGATCATCAAACATGGGCAATCTCCATTATCCCACCTACCTGCCTAAAAACCTGTAAACCAATCTAATATGGTTCTTGAGCTGTGCAATACCCTGACTGAACATCAGAAATCTCAGCTTGGGTTCCCTTTTTTAAACTCACTCACTTTGACTTGCTATTAGGTCTGTCTGTTTTCATCTTCCTAATTCATGATATGATTGATGTTTTTTTTTCTTCTTTTTCATATATTTTAATTTTCAATTTCTATTTTTGGTTTACCCAGAATCTGCTTTGTTTAGCCTACTATTTATGAAAAAAAACTTCTAAAGGTTCAAAGTAACAAAGTTACTTCAGTAAATATTGTTTGTCTTACAGTATATATAGAATATCAGCATCGAATACATTGTAAAATCGGAAGGTTACTGAAGAAAAATTGACTCCAAATGCAACATTATAGCAGCGCCCCGCCTTCTGAATTCTACTCTGAAACATTGTAGCTGTAAATTCAGTTCCCTGATCATGTTCCCACGCGGCTCCAGGTGCGACCCTCCTCCGTCCACAGCTGCGTGCAGGATTGATTGGCAGCAGTTTTGTGTCACTATGTAGCCTAGTTGAACTGCTGTGCGCAGCATGCATCGTCCGTCTGAACTCAACCCAACTGCCTTTCCAAATACAGATGGTTTCAATTATTTATGTGGAAGGAAATTTATGTAAACGTCATCTGTGCATTCACAATACACGTACCCAGTACCCTAAATGAATGCCGATAAATACATAAACAAATTGTTAAGAGTAATGCACAACTTATACCCGGTGCTTATAATAAAAAGCATATTGGATTGAGTAACTATACGCTGTCACTTCATAAATTAGCTGATGTTATTGGTCAGGACGTTGACACCGTTGTTTTACCTGGTTGGTAAATTCCATTCATATGGGCGGAACTAAAATGATCGAAAACCGCACGAGGTTGCACTATTATTTGTTTCATGTTTAATTGCTGAGTGAGACCGCCATATACATGTCATTATTGCAACTGGGTGTTTAATGTGTGTATTAATGTTGCTAAATTCTCGTTTCGGCTCGCCCTCGCTTTGTTGAATTCAGGTTGAATTTCAGTCTCTTAGCGCGCGGTTCAGCCGTACCTAGCGCGTGGCTAGGAGGACTCCTTGCGGAAACTCGCGCAAACTGAGAGCTTTTGAGTTTTTGGAAATATGGAAATATGCGAGCGCCACTGGGTGCCACTTTTATAGCTACTGTATTAATCTGAAAAAGACACTCGATTCATATTTGTCAGGTCGCAGTTTTACATTCATGGTCGACCCGAAAAGGAATGTTATCAGCCTTACAGAGCAGCTGCCAAAATGGGAACCAAATTCAGGTGGGTATCGATATAATTGCCCTCTTATCAGATTTCTTTGTGAATGAATCATTATTATATTTGCACTCCCTTTTTAAAGCAACAGTTTTCTTTAGCCATGCTTTTGTAGCTGTTGTGATTGCAGTGATTAATATACAAAGGGGGAATGGGTCGCCAATGAACAAAGCAGATTCCAAATGTATTTTTGTATTTACACAGATAGCAGCAACTGCTCCGCCTCTTGCACGCGCGCGCGCGCACACACAGCTACACATACCATCGCATCATTTTCGCTCGCTGGTGTTTTGAGCCCTCACCGTTGACTTCAAGGCAGCGACTTAGCAGTAAAGTAGCTTGGTTAAAATAACGTTAGCTAGTTATGTTATTCTATGTTCTCAGGTCCAATTAACGTACCAGACAACTAAGCTAGCTGCCTTACCCATACGCTAGCTAACGTCAGCTAACGTTAATTGGACCTGAGAACATAGAATAACATAACTAGCTAACGTTATTTTAACCAAGCTACTTTACTGCTAAGTCGCTGCCTTGAAGTCAACGGTGAGGGCTCAAAACACCAAAGACCATCATGCTCGAACGCTATCAGTTCCAGAGAAGTAGAATGGCAGTTACAGAGAGGTAGAATGGCAGTTACAGAGAGGTAGAATGTCAGTTCCAGAGAGGTAGAATGTCAGTTCCAGAGAAGTAGAATGGCAGTTACAGAGAAGTAGAATGGCAGTTACAGAGAGGTAGAATGGCAGTTACAGAGAGGTAGAATGGCAGTTACAGAGAGGTAGAATGGCAGTTACAGAGAGGTAGAATGTCAGTTCCAGAGAAGTAGAATGGCAGTTACAGAGAGGTAGAATGGCAGTTACAGAGAGGTAGAATGGCAGTTACAGAGAGGTAGAATGTCAGTTCCAGAGAAGTAGAATGGCAGTTACAGAGAGGTAGAATGGCAGTTACAGAGAAGTAGAATGGTTGTCCAGGCCTGCAAACTTAAAAAACCCCATCAGACTTAAGTGGATAATTAATTGAGCGCGTTCACATAGCATCCGTTTCACTCTTAGCGAAAGCACAAACACGCGCTTGTGCGTGATGAAGAACACTGTTTCCCCCCCAACGAGCGGCCTCGATTTCTTGCCGCACAATTACAGCCAAACCTGTAGTCGAATAGCCTACTATTCTTGTCTCAGGTGTCGTTGACAGTTTTTGAATTTTGAAAACAGGGACAGGAAGTAATGCACTTTGACCAAAAGATGAATGGTGGACAGTGATAAATACATCGAAACTAACCTATAGTAGGGTTACCATATTTAGGATTTAAAAAAAAGAGGACAGGGTTAGACAGGTGTTATGAACATAATACTAGGCTATTTGTTTGTTTATATATGGTGTATGGAACAAGGAAATCCTAAACAGACATTTTAGGAATTTAGAAATCCCGCCTGGACGGATATTTTTGCTCCCAAAAAGAAAAAAGAGGACGTCTGGTCACCCTACCTATAGACGATCTGGCTGGGCTTGTAGGGATAGGATTTTAACTCTTGTCTAAACCATCATTGTGCCATTCCATCAATATTTCTCTGCATTTTCAGTCCAGATTAGCAGTAAACCAGCAAAACACTCTCTTCAGTTTTCTCTGTTTGGGTCCTTTCAGCACAGGCTATATTCATTAACTTCCTCAATATGAAATAGGAGACAGTGGAGCTCTTGCAGATTGGCATGTTGCTACACAACAGCTTTTGAGGTTCTGAGGTTACTTGCCTAGGCTTGTTTGTGTTGTGTGATTTAATTGCTCAGTGTCTGACTGGTATATCAACCATAGCTCCATTGAGACAGCTTTACCTGTGTTGCACAGGTGAGTTTGTGGGGTCACGTGTGGTCTGGGCTGTTACTGTGTTCTTGGGCATTCTAAGGGGTCGTTGTTGACTGTGTGCAGGGGCTCCCACATCGCCACTCACAGAATTGCAAATAGAACTTCTTTTTTGTAGCAAAATAAGATGGGATAGTAGGAACACACTTTTCCTTTATGAACTCTGTCTCTCTCTCACACGCGCACGCACACGCACACACACACACACTCAAAGCCTACCCTTTTCTCTGATACAGGATGGCTGGCTCGTGTTTGAGTTATAGCTAATATTCTGTGCAAACAAAATACACTGTCATGTATTGTTGATATGTTTGCACAATATAATGATAAATATATTTTTTAAATTGTTTGAAAACAGCAATCATAGAAAATTTGTGCGTGTATGTCTTGCACTATCTACTCTGATCTTCATAATATGTTTAATTTCAATATACTGCAGTAATTTCAATATACTGCAGTGTCTTATTCTAGTAGTCCAGATTGTGGCATTGCCCATATGTGATATTAGGCTGTGGGGCCATCCATGCACTAGAATAGTCCCTTAACAGGATGAGTCAACAGCAGCCCAGAGACGGAACATGGAATTGATCACTTAAGGTTTATAAGGTTCACAGTCATTTACAAGCTTATTCATCACAGGAGACGATCATTAGCATCTCCGCCGGGCAGTGGAGGCGACAGCTAACAGTTTATTTTTATTCTGTTGTTGTTTTTTTAGATAGTTAAAAATAAAAATAAATGAACACAGACTGTCAGTCACATATGGGATGGACCAAAACAATCCCAGACAGGACTACATCCTGCTGTGAAAGATCACCAGTCATGAAAGTTTTAAAATTCCTTTCAACCAATTAGCTTGCCTGGAACGTCAGGTGATACAGATTTAATGCAGAACACAGATTTTCACTGAACACAGCAGCTGTGGAGCTAAATCATTCTACCTGGTGCATGGAGCTAAAACTGGAAGTCAGCA
The DNA here is from genome assembly GCA_022702515.1 of Ilyophis sp. 1 JC-2022. Lineage (NCBI taxonomy): Eukaryota > Metazoa > Chordata > Actinopteri > Anguilliformes > Synaphobranchidae > Ilyophis > Ilyophis sp. 1 JC-2022. The sequence continues at coordinate 112,918,253 of CM040394.1, read as the reverse complement.
GTGTAGTATAATGGGTAGGAAACTGGGTTTGTAACCCAAAGGTTGCATGTTTGATTCCCAGGTAAGACACTGCCATTGTACCCTTGAACAAGGTAATCTATAGATGCAGCTGTATACATGGATAGTATGTAAAAATGCTCTGGATAAGAGCCTCTGCTAAATGCTAGTAGCGTAATGTAGTAGCGTAATGTAGTACTTTGGATTTGTGCACAGGTGAGGTAGACTGGGGCTTTGTGCACAGGTGAGGTAGACTGGGGCTTTGTGCACAGGTGAGGTAGACTGGGGCTTTGTGCACAGGTGAGGTAGACTGGGGCTTTGTGCACAGGTGAGGTAGACAGGGGCTTTGTGCACAGGTGAGGTAGACTGGGGCTTTGTGCACAGGTGAGGTAGACTGGGACTTTGTGCATAGGTGAGGTAGACTGGGGCTTTGTGCACAGGTGAGGTAGACTGGGGCTTTGTGCACAGGTGAGGTAGACTGGGACTTTGTGCATAGGTGAGGTAGACTGGGGCTTTGTGCACAGGTGAGGTAGACTGGGGCTTTGTGCATAGGTGAGGTAGACTGGGGCTTTGTGCACAGGTGAGGTAGACTGGGGCTTTGTGCACAGGTGAGGTAGACAGGGGCTTTGTGCACAGGTGAGGTAGACTGGGGCTTTGTGCACAGGTGAAGTAGACTGGGGCTTTGTGCACAGGTGAGGTAGACTGGGGCTTTGTGCACAGGTGAGGTAGACTGGGGCTTTGTGCACAGGTGAGGTAGAATGGGGCTTTATCCACTCTGAGCTCACTGTTAGAGACTCTCTGACTACACTTCTCCTTCTGCTCAAACGGGTCTGTTATCTCAGTTTGGATGTACTCCAGAGTGACTCACATTTTCGGGAAACCCCCCCCCCAGCAAGAGCACAGAAGCTTCTTCCAGGATGAATCTGGCACCCCTCCAATTGATGCCTAAATCTAAAACAGTTGAGCTTTTATGCCTAAAATTTCAGCAGTTTGCCCTGATTAAAACAAAATATCCTGACAATACAGAGCTGCTGCTTCTTCTTCTGACCTTTTCCCACACAGAGTTATATAGGAAGTCAGGAGAAATAACCCTTGCAGTGATCCATCCACATCTACTCCATATCTGGCAACAGAGCGATGGTTTGGGGCTCGTTCGATAGCTCAGACCCTGGATGACTTACAGCTTTTTAGCCAGCCACGTCTTCCATACTGTTCCAGTGTAATTTACAGCTGAATCTAGTCTCACCCCCCAATTCCCATAGAGATCCATTCAAATGCAGAGAGGCTATAGTATCGGGGGCTATAGTATCGGGCACCTAAAGGTATCCAAACAATCATCAGGATTTTAGGCAGGATGATAAAAAAAAAGATACTTTGTTTAGTAAATTATTTCTTTTTTTAGAGTGAGTGTTACGCCTTTACTTATATCCCTTAAAGTTAGCTAAATATGCATAAAAAATACAATTTTGAGTGTGTTTGGAATGTATTTGAGCTGGATAAAAAAATACAATTTTGAGTGTGTTTTGAATGTGTTTGCTGTTAAAAGGCTCTTTGATAGATATCTGAATGCAGTCCTTGTCTTTGCTGTGTGCTGGGGGTCATCGTGCTGCTCGGGGTCACGGGGTCATCGTGCTGCTCGGGGTCACGGGGTCATCGTGCTGCTCGGGGTCACCGTGCTGCTCGGGGTCACGGGGTCATCGTGCTGCTCGGGGTCACAGGGTCACGAGGTCATGGTGCTGCTCGGGGTCACAGGGTCACGAGGTCATCGTGCTGCTACCCTTTCTTCTTTCTGGGCTGTTACAGAGCTACATAATCGCTGCTCTAAACACATTTTTTAGAAACTTTTACAAAATTTGCAGGGTGAATTTTATCGTGCATCAGACATGTTTTACTTGTTATTATCTTTTATAACTTTTATTATTGTACTCTATTTGAATATTTTTCAATCTTTGTTGTGTGAACAAAGATTGTGATGAACTGTAATTATGATGAACTGTGAAGATGGTTATGTGAATATCCTTTATCATCCTGTTTTTATTAAATGTATTATTATTTCTTAATCTTTCAATTTTCTTCTCTTCTGTTGTGTCATGTGAAGCACTTTTATAAATAAAAATCATTATTATAATAACTACACTGAATAAGCACTTAATTAATATTCATAAACACTCATCCCCCCAGTAATATAGACTGTGATGTTTCATCATGTGGAATAAGCAGTGTGTGTGTGTGTGTCACCTCCCTCTGTGATTGGTCAGTTTGTGTCCTGACCGTGTGTAGTGTCCAGTCTGTTCTGTCGACACCAGGGGTGCACCCCGAAGGACGGCCGTTACAGGAGTGAACCAGCATTGGGGGGTGAAAATATTTATAACATTGGAAATCCGGGAATGGGCTTATGTACCCCTTGGTCTAAACACTCCGATTGCAGGGTGTGAGATTCTGACAAACTGAGTGATTGAGATCACTGCTTTACTGTGTGTGTGTGTGTGTGTATACCTTTGTGTATGTGTGTGTGTGTGTGTATACCTTTGTGTGGATGTGTGTGTGTGTGTGTGTGTGTATACCTTTGTGTGGATGTGTGTGTGTGTGTGTATACCTTTGTAGGTCCGCCCTCCGGGGATTTATTGGTCCCCACGGGCAATCCACCGGTGGTTTAAAGGAGGTTACGGATGTGTGTGTGTGTGTGTGTGTGTAGATACCTTTGTGTGTGTGTGTGTGTGTGTGTGTGTTTACCTTTGTGTGTTTGTGTGTGTGTGTGTGTGTATATTCCTTTGTGTGTGTGTGTGTATACCTTTGTGTGTGTGTGTGTGTACCTTTGTGTGGATGTGTGTGTGTGTGTGTGTGTGTGTGTGTGTATACCTTTGTGTGGATGTGTGTGTGTGTGTGTGTATACCTTTGTGTGGATGTGTGTGTGTGTGTGTATACCTTTGTGTGGTTGTGTGTGTGTGTGTGTGTATACCTTTGTGTGGATGTGTGTGTGTGTGTGTATACCTTTGTGTGGATGTGTGTGTGTGTGTGTGTGTGTGTATACCTTTGTGTGGATGTGTGTGTGTGTGTGTGTGTGTATACCTTTGTGTGGATGTGTGTGTGTGTGTGTGTGTATACCTTTGTGTGGATGTGTGTGTGTGTGTGTGTGTATACCTTTGTGTGGATGTGTGTGTGTGTGTGTGTGTGTGTATATGTGTATGTGTGTGTGAGTGTGTGTATATATGTGTGGATGTGTGTATGTGTGTGTGTGTGTATATTTGTGTGGATGTGTGTTGTGTGTGTGTGTGTGTGTGTGTATATGTGTGGATGTGTGTGTGTATATGTGTGGATGTGTGTGTGTGTGTGTGTGTATACCTTTGTGTGGATGTGTGTGTGTGTGTGTGTGTGTATATGTGCGTGTGTGAGTGTGAGTGTGTGTGTGTATATGTGCGTGTGTGTGAGTGTGAGTGTGTGTGTGTATATGTGTGTGTGTGTGTGTGTGTGTCACAGCAGGTCTGAAAAGCCCTGATTCCCACACGGTCAGGAAAACCTGCCAGTGCCGAGCAGAGGGAGAAAGAAGACCTGCCGTGCCCTTCCCAGAGTGCACTGTGGCCAGGATTTCAGAACGCAGCCCGGAGAGAAAGCTGGAGCTGCAGCAGGAGTACCCCTCCTCTGCCCCCCCTGCCTGGACACTGACTCCTCCTCCACAAGCGACCTTTCCTCTCTCTCCCTCCCTCCCCTCTCTTCTCCTCTCTCTCCCTCCCTCCCCTCTCTTCTCCTCTCTCTATCCCTCCATCCCTCCTGAGAATGAGTAACACATCTATCCTCTTCGCATGGGAGGCTGTGTGTCTGTCCGTCCGTCTCACTGGGGGTCATAAATTCAGACACTGAACAGCAATCTGATTAATGACATGAACACAACCCATAAGTCAGTGAGATATATATTTTTTTAAATAAATTGACCAACCCTGCTACACGACACCATAAATCACAGCTTTACAGGGACGGGAACTTTCCACTTTATCGTAATCCCGGGGCTCTGACCCCGCCCTTGTCAGGTGACCCGTGCGCTGGAGGCGGAGGAGAACTATGTGATTAAGCGGGAGCTGGCCGTGGTGCGGCAGAAGTGCAGCAGTACCAGCAACAGCCTGCAGAGGGCGCAGGACACCATCCAAAAGCTGCAGCAGCACAAGGTAGCCACGCCCACAATTCCCTTACATTTCCACACACCCCATTCACGTACATGCCTCCATACGATTACACCCCAAAATGACCATGTTCCACACTGACCCTCATGCTCCACAGGGCTGGGTTCTACACTGAGAGTGGAACAGGGCTGGGTTCTACAGAGAGGGTGGAACAGGGCTGGGTTCTACAGAGAGGGTGGAACAGGGCTGGGTTCTACAGTGAGAGTGGAACAGGGCTGGGTTCTGCAGTGAGAGTGGAACAGGGCTGGGTTCTGCAGTGAGAGTGGAACATGGCTGGGTTCTACAGTGAGGGTGGAACAGGGCTGGGTTCTGCAGTGAGAGTGGAACATGGCTGGGTTCTGCAGTGAGAGTGGAACATGGCTGGGTTCTGCAGTGAGAGTGGAACATGGCTGGGTTCTGCAGTGAGAGTGGAACATGGCTGGGTTCTGCAGTGAGAGTGGAACATGGCTGGGTTCTACAGTGAGGGTGGAACATGGCTGGGTTCTGCAGTGAGAGTGGAACATGGCTGGGTTCTGCAGTGAGAGTGGAACAGGGCTGGGTTCTGCAGTGAGAGTGGAACATGGCTGGGTTCTGCAGTGAGAGTGGAACAGGGCTGGGTTCTGCAGTGAGAGTGGAACATGGCTGGGTTCTGCAGTGAGAGTGGAACATGGCTGGGTTCTGCAGTGAGAGTGGAACATGGCTGGGTTCTGCAGTGAGAGTGGAACATGGCTGGGTTCTACAGTGAGGGTGGAACAGGGCTGGGTTCTGCAGTGAGAGTGGAACATGGCTGGGTTCTGCACTGAGAGTGGAACAGGGCTGGGTTCTACAGAGAGGGTGGAACAGGGCTGGGTTCTACAGAGAGGGTGGAACAGGGCTGGGTTCTACAGTGAGAGTGGAACAGGGCTGGGTTCTGCAGTGAGAGTGGAACAGGGCTGGGTTCTGCAGTGAGAGTGGAACATGGCTGGGTTCTACAGTGAGGGTGGAACAGGGCTGGGTTCTGCAGTGAGAGTGGAACAGGGCTGGGTTCTGCAGTGAGAGTGGAACATGGCTGGGTTCTGCAGTGAGAGTGGAACATGGCTGGGTTCTGCAGTGAGAGTGGAACATGGCTGGGTTCTACAGTGAGGGTGGAACATGGCTGGGTTCTGCAGTGAGAGTGGAACATGGCTGGGTTCTGCAGTGAGAGTGGAACAGGGCTGGGTTCTGCAGTGAGAGTGGAACATGGCTGGGTTCTGCAGTGAGAGTGGAACAGGGCTGGGTTCTGCAGTGAGAGTGGAACATGGCTGGGTTCTGCAGTGAGAGTGGAACATGGCTGGGTTCTGCAGTGAGAGTGGAACATGGCTGGGTTCTGCAGTGAGAGTGGAACATGGCTGGGTTCTACAGTGAGGGTGGAACAGGGCTGGGTTCTGCAGTGAGAGTGGAACATGGCTGGGTTCTGCAGTGAGAGTGGAACATGGCTGGGTTCTGCAGTGAGAGTGGAACATGGCTGGGTTCTGCAGTGAGAGTGGAACAGGGCTGGGTTCTGCAGTGAGGGTGGAACAGGGCTGGGTTCTGCAGTGAGGGTGGAACAGGGCTGGGTTCTGCAGTGAGGGTGGAACAGGGCTGGGTTCTACAGTGAGGGTGGAACAGGGCTGGGTTCTGCAGTGAGAGTGGAACAGGGCTGGGTTCTGCAGTGAGAGTGGAACATGGCTGGGTTCTGCAGTGAGAGTGGAACAGGGCTGGGTTCTGCAGTGAGGGTGGAACAGGGCTGGGTTCTGCAGTGAGAGTGGAACAGGGCTGGGTTCTACAGTGAGAATAAACCAGAACAACACAGGTTCTGTTGCCACATGCTGTTCTTCTGTTGAGTCTAGTTAGTGTGCCAGGGTATGTGTACATGCCCCTGTGTGTTAGTCTAGCACGGTCACCAGGTGCGTAGTGTATTTGGCAGCTGTATTCGGTGGGGGGGGGGTTTGGGGTAACCGTAACTGAAGCTCTTACCAGCAGTGGTGAGAGAGAATGTGAAAAAGTCAGGAAAATATCAAGCACAGCTGTGAAACAAAAGATGTTTTAACGTCTAATTTCTGCATTATCTGATAGTGTTTGTGTTTGTGAGCTCCAGCACATCTGTTCTGCTGCGTCCTATAGACACCCAGCAGCTCTGAATTCATCTGTGTGTCACGGTACACTGTGTGTGTGTCACTGTGCACTGTGTGTGTGTTGTTGTGCACTGTGTGTGTGTTGTTGTGCACTGTGTGTGTCGCTGTTTGCTGTTACCCTTTAGCAGTTTACTGTCATTTGTGTCATCTGTTGTCACAGATTGTTATGGGTCAATATAAAAAAAACACACGAAAGTTCCAAATATTTTTTTAATGTGAATTTCCTAATTCTCTAGGATGTCTTATTGTCTTAAAGTCGTTTGTTGAGGAAAATCACCTATTTGAAATGATGCAAAAACAAAAAGTAATTTCTGGTCATATAAACAACATATAAACCCTAACCCTCATATAGACCCCAACATATTTAATATAATAATATACATATATATACCCTAACCCTCATATAGACCCCAACATAACCCTAACCCTCATATAGACCCCAACATAACCCTAACCCTCATATAGACCCCAACATATAGACCCCAACATAACCCTAACCCTAACCCTAACCCTCATATAGACCCCAACATATTTAATATAATAATATACATATATATATACCCTAACCCTCATATAGACCCCAACATAACCCTAACCCTCATATAGACCCCAACATATAGACCCCAACATAACCCTAACCCTCATATAGACCCCAACATAACCCTAACCCTCATATAGACTCCAACATATAGACCCCAACATAACCCTAATATAGACCCCAACATATAGACCCCAACATAACCCTAACCCTCATATAGACCCTAACATAACCCTAACCCTCATATAGACCCTAACATAACCCTAACCCTCATATAGACCCTAACATAACCCTAACCCTCATATAGACCCTAACATAACCATAACCCTAACCCTCATATAGACCCTAACATATTTGGAAGGTTAGTGCGTTTGATAGTTGGAAGGTTAGTGCGTTTGATAGTTGGAAGGTTAGTGCGTTTGATAGTTGGAAGGTTAATGTGTTTGATAGTTGGAAGGTTAGTGTGTTTGATAGTTGGAAGGTTAGTGCGTTTGATAGTTGGAAGGTTAGTGTGTTTGATAGTTGGAAGGTTAATGTGTTTGATAGCTGGAAGGTTAATGCGTTTGATAGTTGGAAGGTTAATGTGTTTGATAGTTGGAAGGTTAGTGTGTTTGATAGTTGGAAGGTTAGTGCGTTTGATAGTTGGAAGGTTAGTGTGTTTGATAGTTGGAAGGTTAATGTGTTTGATAGCTGGAAGGTTAATGCGTTTGATAGTTGGAAGGTTAGTGCGTTTGATAGTTGGAAGGTTAATGTGTTTGATAGCTGGAAGGTTAATGCGTTTGATAGTTGGAAGGTTAGTGCGTTTGATAGTTGGAAGGTTAGTGCGTTTGATAGTTGGAAGGTTAGTGCGTTTGATAGTTGGAAGGTTAATGTGTTTGATAGTTGGAAGGTTAGTGTGTTTGATAGTTGGAAGGTTAGTGCGTTTGATAGTTGGAAGGTTAGTGTGTTTGATAGTTGGAAGGTTAATGTGTTTGATAGCTGGAAGGTTAATGCGTTTGATAGTTGGAAGGTTAGTGCGTTTGATAGTTGGAAGGTTAGTGTGTTTGATAGTTGGAAGGTTAGTGCGTTTGATAGCTGGAAGGTTAATGCGTTTGATAGTTGGAAGGTTAGTGTGTTTGATAGTTGGAAGGTTAGTGTGTTTGATAGTTGGAAGGTTAGTGCGTTTGATAGTTGGAAGGTTAGTGTGTTTGATAGTTGGAAGGTTAGTGTGTTTGATAGTTGGAAGGTTAGTGTGTTTGATAGTTGGAAGGTTAGTGCGTTTGATAGTTGGAAGGTTAGTGTGTTTGATAGTTGGAAGGTTAGTGCGTTTGATAGTTGGAAGGTTAGTGTGTTTGATAGTTGGAAGGTTAGTGTGTTTGATAGTTGGAAGGTTAGTGTGTTTGATAGTTGGAAGGTTAGTGCGTTTGATAGTTTGTGTGCGATTTCCATTTGCCTGGGCCGGCAGTCCATTCTTCGAGTCTGTAGTGTGACAGAAAAAATGCTTGCGCACGTATTTGTGCAGAATGAATGCGTTGGTGTGTGTAACCACGTGTGTGGACATTTCGATCAGTGCTGCGGTTATCACGCTTGCTTTTCAAACAAACAATTTCGCCCAGTCACACAGGCTGCTGCATGGGTGGGGTCTGTGAGAGAGTGTGTGTGTGTGTGTGTGTGTGTGTGTGTGTGTGTGTGTGTGTGCGTGTGTGTGTGTGTGTGTCTGTGCGTGTGTGTTCACACCTCAGGCTCTCTCCAGCCCATCACACTTGGTGATCACAGCAGTTTCTTCATAAGGTGTATATTTATAACTAACACTGAGAAAGTGGTTCAGATGTGTATAAACAGACACGCAGATAAGAACCGGGTCTAGAGCTGGGCCTAGAACAGCCCATCTGTAGTTTAAGTTGAGCTGAATGGATGGTACTGGGCAGATCGTCATTACAATGTGCTCACATGCAAAGAGAGGATTGGCATTATGTTGCATTATATTAATTTAGCAGAAGCTCTTATCCAGTGCTAAAGAAGTGCCAGCTGGAAGTGTGTGGGTTAGGGTTAGGGTTAACTAGCTAAGCTAAGCTACTTGCGATTAAATGCTTACGATTTAAATGATACAAACTCTGCTGTTGTTGCTATGCCCATATAAGACGTGAACATTAGGAGAGTGATTGGACTGTGAAATGTACCCTGATTCACCAATTCTTATTGGGGAGAAAGTTAAATATGAATACGTTTATAACTTGCTCTATATATTAATGTATAATGTACACACGAATACATGTGCATATATTATGCATTAATATGTCAGCATTGTCCCTGTATTAGGTGCACTTCCTCCTGTCTAAGATTTCATATTGTCCTGTTAGCACATACATTCCACGTACAGTGTAACATGCCGTCAGTGTGAATATGTTCAGTGTTTTAGACAGTATCAGTGTGAATATGTTCAGTGTTTTAGACAGTATCAGTGTGAATATGTTCAGTGTTTTAGACAGTATCAGTGTGAATATGTTCAGTGTTTTAGACAGTATCAGTGTGAATATGTTCAGTGTTTTAGACAGTATCAGTGTGAATATGTTCAGTGTTTTAGACAGTATCAGTGTGAATATGTTCAGTGTTTTAGACAGTATCAGTGTGAATATGTTCAGTGTTTTAGACAGTATCAGTGTGAATATGTTCAGTGTTTAAGACAGTATCAGTGTGAATATGTTCAGTGTTTAAGACAGTATCAGTGTGAATATGTTCAGTGTTTTAGACAGTATCAGTGTGAATATGTTCAGTGTTTAAGACAGTATCAGTGTGAATATGTTCAGTGTTTAAGACAGTATCAGTGTGAATGTGTTCAGTGTTTAAGACAGTATCAGTGTGAATATGTTCAGTGTTTTAGACAGTATCAGTGTGAATATGTTCAGTGTTTAAGACAGTATCAGTGTGAATATGTTCAGTGTTTAAGACAGTATCAGTGTGAATATGTTCAGTGTTTTAGACAGTATCAGTGTGAATATGTTCAGTGTTTAAGACAGTATCAGTGTGAATATGTTCAGTGTTTAAGACAGTATCAGTGTGAATGTGTTCAGTGTTTAAGACAGTATCAGTGTGAATATGTTCAGTGTTTAAGACAGTATCAGTGTGAATATGTTCAGTGTTTAAGACAGTATCAGTGTGAATATGTTCAGTGTTTTAGACAGTAACAGCGTGCAGCTGGAGGCTAACAGACACATTTAAACAGAGAGGTGCTGAGAGCCCAGGACTTCTCTTCAGTGTAAAAAGTGATATCTCTCAGGAGAAGGCTGCTTGTCTCACTGTTTGTGATGTGAGTGTGATATATGAGTAGCACTCATTGAAAAAATATCCCCACGGAACATAACAGGCATTTTGAATTTATGAACTGTATTTTAACAAGATCACAAATATGTGATTAGAATGTTCTTAACTGAACATTCTAATGCTGATGTAACAATCACTACTGGTACTTCTAGAGAACTGGAGTTCTAGAACACTAACACTAAAAAAATATTCCAAAAAACATACTCTTCAAACGGTAAATGAATTTTCTGTACTGACCACATCCCTGGTCTGCAACCATGTTCTTAACATCCAAAGTCCTGGATTGACTGAATTTAATGTTGCAGAGCTGACTATCTAGTTGGTCTAAAGAATCTCTGGCCGAACCTCTCTGGGCTTTGGGTCAGGTCTCTAATAAGAACCCGCTCAGTAATTTCGGTTACTAATCTACAAAAATGAAGTGCATGATAACTCGGTGGATCATGGTTGTCATCGTTTTATTTTTTACTGTAATCAGCCACAGTACAATACGACAAAACCATTTTGAAGGCATAGTTTATTTGGCAAAATGTTAGCTAACTATTCCTTTCGCTATATTACCTGACGAGTGAGCACCGAGTAAAAATGACGATTGAGTGATGAGTTTGTTTCCATGGTGATGAGCTGCACAAGAACTACTTAAAACGTCAGATATTAAAAACAAAAAAGAAGAATGAAATGCAGAAGACGGAAGATGAACAAGGAAGTTATTTTTCCTTTTGCAGTGCTTTTCATGAGGATCTTTATCGTTATTTCTAGTAGTATAATAATTCTACACTATAAAATCATATCTTCGTCTTTTTGCTCGTTGGAAGCAATTAGCATTTTTTTAGCAACCAAAATGACTCGACAAAAGCAACCTTTAAAGCAAAAGTATTGATGACAGGGCCACTGAATGCAGACAGGATTGTCCTGTATAATCAATGCCCTTGTGACATTATACAACATATAGGAATCCGCCAGTCGTGTACTAGAAGGTGGTGGGTGGGGTTTTTTTTTGGAAAGTACAGAATTATTTAATCTTCACACGGCTACTGTCACATTTGTTTGGCCCGCTGTTCTCATCGGTGTCGGGCAGGGCGGAGCGGGGCGGGGCAGGGCAGGGCGCTGCTGTGGGTTCTCTACGCTCTTTCTTCGGAACATGGCGGTGAGCATTGCAGTGGGGAGTTTCAGAGTTCACACACCCTCGGACTTGGGGGAGGGGGAGGGGGGGTTTGGGGAGGGTGGGTGCAGAGGTTCTGTGTTGTGAAATCAGAGAGAGATCCCACCTAGAGTACCTGCCTCTGGGTGTGTGTCCAAGTACAATATACTGCACTATATTGCATTTTACAGGGCAGATGCATTTGTTTATGTATTTGTAAAGGTTTAACAACACATGTTCTCTACTCGAGTAAATAAAGCATGTTGGAATTTAAAAATAAATTTGAGAGGGAATGAGTTTAATTGTGTGTGAGTGTGAGTGTGTGAGTGATATAGCGCCTCTGCAGGACAGTTTTACTGGAGACTGCTGGTAGCATCAGTCCGTTAGCAGCTCTCTCTCTCTCTCTCTCTCTCTCTCTCTCTCTCTCCTCTCTCTCTATCTCTCCTCTCTCTCTCTCTCTCTCTCTCTCTCTCTCTCTCCTCTCTCTCTCTCTCTCTCTCAGTTCAATACGCTTCATTGGCATAACATACAGAAAGTACATTTTGCCGAAGCATAACAGGCAAGTAATACACTGTATGTATTTTAACTAATGAACATGACAGATAAAATGTTATATTGTGACAATGTGTAAATATCAATGTTACAATGCTCCCCCTCTCCCTCCATCTCTCTCTCTCTCTCTCTCTCTCAATTTCAAAGTGCTTTATTGGCATGACAAATACAGACACTTGTGTTGCCAAAGCAGGGGTTACATAATAAAACTATATACAGTATGGATGATAGATTCAAAAATAAAATAATAATAGAAATGTCTCTCTCTCTCAGTACAGGGTTAATGTCTCTCTCTCAGTACAGTGTTAATGTCTCTCTCCCTCTCTCTCTCAGTACACAGAGCCATTTGTGAGCAGTGTGCAGGTAGAGCTGGAACAGTCATGGCTGCAGGAGGCGGACATGCAGGACAAGGTGCTGGACCTGGAGAAGGTAAGGCCTCGATTTAACTGCGTGTGTGTGCGTGCGCGCCTGTGTGTAAGGACGGTGATGTGTCAAACCCACAAAGGGTTGGGTCCATCACTCAGACTTCAGGGTTTATCCATTTCCCACGAGTCACTGAAGGCTCTTAACCCTTACAGTGTGACATCACAAATATGTGATTAGAATGTTCTCAACAGAACATTCAAATGCTGATGTAACAATCACTACTGCAATGGAGTTCTAGAACACTGACTTAGAACTTTGGAAAAGCCCCTCTTGGATTAAATGTGAAGGAGGCGGAGTTCTCATGGCCTTTAAAAAAAGAGAAAAGTGCAGAGATAAAGAAAACTCAGATTTACAGTGAGAGAGATTAAATGAAACGATGCCTAAATGCCAAACAACCCCACCTCTCCTCCCTCCCCCATCTGAGGCACCCTCCCGCCCCCCGGATCCTGGTTCCTAGAAAGTGGGGTTCACCACATGGCCTTGCTGTGAGAGAGAAATGCTGACAGGCAGGGGGAGCGCATCTCCAGCCCCCCGAGAGTGAAACCCACTGAGCCCACCACCCCGTCTCAGCACCCCCCCCCACCACCACCACCCCGTCTCAGCACCCCCCCACCCCCCACCACCACCCCACCACCACCCCGTCTCAGCAACCACAGGAGTGCTAACCTGCAGAACTGCTGTGTGTGTGTGTGTACTGTGCTGTGTGTGTGTACTGTGTGTGTGTGTGTGCACTGTGTGTGTGTGCGCACTGTGTGTGTGTGCACTGTGTGTGTGTGCGCACTGTGTGTATGTGTGTGCACTGTGTGTGTGTGTGTGTGTGTGTGTGTGTGTGCAGTGTGTGTGTGCACTGTGTGTGTGTGTGTGTGCACTGTGTATGTGTGTGTGTGTGTGCGCACTGTGTGTGTGTGTGTGTGCACTGTGTGTGTGTGTGTGTGTGTGTGTGTGTGTGTGTGTGTGTGTGTGTGTGTGTGTGTGTGTGTGTGCACTGTGTGTGTGTGTGTGCACTGTGTGTGTGTGTGTGTGTGTGTGTGTGTGTGTGTGTGTGTGCGTGTGTGTGCAGCTCGCTGCCGGATGAGACCACTGTTGCGCAGCTGCAAGAGGAGCTGAAGCGGGTGAAGCTGAGAGACTGTGGCAGACCTCAACCAGCGCCGGCAGGTACGGGGGAGAGAGGGAGGAGGGAGAAAACTCTACAGCACCTGGCCTCGCCCTGTATGACTCCAAAGTTAAGTTCCTACTCTATACAGATGACCTGGCTCTACTCTCACCTACAGAAGAGGTCTACAGCAGAGACTGGATCTGCTGGAGTCATCCTGTCAAACCTGGGCCCTGACAATAAACCTCAGAAAAACCAAATTTCTTGTGTTCCAACAAAGATCCAGACATCAGGAACACGAACGATCAGGGGACTGCGGATGGAAATTAGCATATTTGCTAAATCCGGTGTATTTACACTGCTTTATGTAGTGTTCATTAATATGCATTGTCCCGTCTAAATAAACAAATAAATGAAATGAAATAGACATCACTTTAGGGACAACTAAAATTTAATAAACTACAAATGACACATATTTAGGATTAAAAATCAGAGAGGAGGAGAGAGAGAGGGGGGGGGGGGGGGAATGGGGAGAGAGAGAGGGGGAAATGGGGAGAGAGAGAGGGGGAAATGGGGAGAGAGGGGGAAATGGGGAGAGAGAGGGGGAGATGGGGAGAGAGAGAGAGGGAAATGGGGAGAGAGGGGGAAATGGGGAGAGAGAGAGAGAGAGGGGGGGGGAAATGGGGAGAGAGAGAGGGGGAAATGGGGAGAGAGAGAGAGGGAAATGGGGAGAGAGGGGAAAATGGGGAGAGAGAGGGGGAGATGGGGAGATGGGGGGAGAGAGAGAGGGAGATGGGGAGAGAGACTGCAGTAGGAGTGTTTGGAAGGAGAAAGAGGAAACTGCTATAATGTGAGAAATGGAATTTGACATTTGCTCAGAATAATGTCGCAGTGCGTTTTTAGTGTGATTAGTTACTGTGGGCTGTCCTGTCCCTGCAGCACATGTCCCGGGGGGCCGGGGGGCACTGGAAGGAGTCCCCAAAGAAGAACGCCCTGAATGAGCTGCAGGACAAGCTGATGGGCGTCCGTCTGCGAGAGGCCCACACACAGGCAAACTAACCGCCCAGCACCTGGAGAGCCAGGTCAGCGCTGACACAGCACTGACCTCAGGAGAGCCAGGTCAGCACTGACACAGTACTGACCTCAGGAGAGCCAGGTCAGCTCTGACACAGCACTGACCTCAGGAGAGCCAGGTCAGTACTGACACAGCACTGACCTCAGGAGAGCCAGGTCAGTACTGACACAGCACTGACCTCAGGAGAGCCAGGTCAGCACTGACTTCAGGAGAGCCAGGTCAGCACTGACACAGCACTCAGGAGAGCCAGGTCAGTGTTGTGTCAGTGCGGCACTGAACCCCTGTACCAATATGTAGGTGACTTCAACTGAACTTCTGGACTCAAAATATCAATTTAGTCAACTAATTCATGTGTGTTAGAACTGATGTTTTAAGTTTTTTGAACTTGAAAAAGCTTAATTACACAAACCCCCCCCCCCTCAGAAGCAGATCCACAGTAAGCTCCTGAGTTGCCAGGAGCAGGAGAGCACCGCCATGCAGGAAAGGCTGCAGTGCATTGTGGGACAGAACAAGGGCCTGCAGGTTCAGCTGAGTGAGATGAAGAGGAAGCAGGCCGAGTCCGACTGCAAGGTACCGCCCCCCCCGATCACCGAGGTAACCGTTAACAGCACAAACAGCACAATCATTTACTGGTGTTTGTTCAAGAGAAAGACAAAAAAACAAATAGATGAAAGGCCAACATGTGCATACTAGCACACTCTTCGTGACCAACACTAAGGCTGTGTCCGAATCAGCACCCTTCCATACTATTAGGTACGCAGGAGACAGGGTGCAGTAGATAGGGCTCTGATTTGGACACAGTGCACTGTACGCCGGAGACAGGGTGCAGTAGATAGGGCTCTGATTCGGACACAGTGCACTGTACACAGGAGACAGGGCGCAGTAGATAGGGCTCTGATTCAGACACAGTGCACTGTACACAGGAGACAGGGCGCAGTAGATAGGGCTGTGATTCGGACGCAGTGCACTGTATGCAGGAGATAGGGCGCAGTAGATAGGGCTCTGATTCGGACGCAGTGCACTGTACGCAGGAGACAGGGCGCAGTAGATAGGGCTCTGATTCAGACACAGTGCACTGTACGCAGGAGACAGGGTGCAGTAGATAGGGCTCTGATTTGGACACAGTGCACTGTACGCAGGAGACAGGGCGCAGTAGATAGGGCTCTGATTCAGACACAGTGCACTGTACGCAGGAGACAGGGCGCAGTAGATAGGGCTCTGATTCAGACACAGTGCACTGTACGCAGGAGACAGGGTGCAGTAGATAGGGCTCTGATTCAGACACAGTGCACTGTACGCAGGAGACAGGGCGCAGTAGATAGGGCTCTGATTCGGACGCAGTGCACTGTACGCAGGAGACAGGGCGCAGTAGATAGGGCTCTGATTCAGACACAGTGCACTGTACGCAGGAGACAGGGCGCAGTAGATAGGGCTCTGATTCAGACACAGTGCACTGTACGCAGGAGACAGGACGCAGTAGATAGGGCTGTGGCTGTGTTTGAATCAAAGCCCTAAGTGTGTCATCCGAGTGTTTGAAGTATACTGCAATTTGAAAAATTTTCACATACTCTACAACTTTCTCCCCCTATCTACTCATCAAGGCTCGTCAACAGTGTGGAAGAGTGCTGATTTGGACACGGCCAATGTCCGAATTAGAGCCCTAAGAGTAAAGAGGAGGTGATGTCATTCTCTCTCCTCCTTTCTAAGAGTAAAGAGGAAGTGATGTCATTCTATCTCCTCCTTTCTAAGAGTAAAGAGGAAGTGATGTCATTCTATCTCCTCCTTTCTAAGAGTAAAGAGGAAGTGATGTCGGTGAGGTTGCGGGAAGCAGACAGCATGGCAGAGGATGGCGGAGTTGGAGATTCAGGTGTGGAAATGAGCGGTCTACAGTCTTACATACAATCACAATGTGAGTGTGTGTGTGTATGTGAGTGTGTGTGTGAGTGAGTGTGTGTGTGTGTGTATGTGTGTATGTGAGTGTGTGTGTGTGTGTGTGCCGTGTGTGTGCAGTGCGTGTACCGAGTGTGTGTGCGCATGTGTTTCAGAACCTGGGTCGTTTTCTCTTTTCGTCTCTCCCTGTCTCTCTTTCTGTGCCTCCCTGTCAGACCAGTGTATTTATTATATGTAGAGGATGTTTTTAGAGGGACGACAGCAGTCTTACTGAAGCATCTCCATTCCTTTCTGTTCTTCTCTCCTGTTGTCCTGCTCAGATCAGGCAGCTGCGTGGACAGCCCTCCAGGAACCAGGCCCCGGGTCTTCTGAGCCCGGCCTCAGGGGAGGCTGACTACCTCAGCTCGGACAACGACCTTCTACCCAGCCCGCTACCCGCCCCTGGCCCCGCCCCTGCTCTGGACAGTGAAGGCAGTACCGACAGTGACGAGGAAGAAGGGGGCGGAGCCCTCCAAGTCCCGCCCCCTCCACAGCTCTTCCCCAGCCTGCTGTGTGCAGAGCAGAACTGAGCCCATTGGACGCCACCGCCACAGTGCCCCGCCCCCCCCATGCCCCGCCCACTCTCAATACCCTGTCCTTTTCTTTTCTTACCTGGAGAACTTAATGTTCCCGCAAAATGAGCACCGTGACGAGTACCCGCCGTCATCGTTCGCGTCAGGCGCTAAAGCTGGCGTTCCGCTGGAGCGCCGGGTCGCCATGCTGTCCGAGCAGGAGAACAAGAGCACCCCCGCTGCACACGCACAGCAAAAACATTATTTCTGTAAAGTGCAAAAATTATACCAAAAAGGGGATTTACCCATTGCAGTTTAGGGAGCTAGAAGCTTAAAGCTTCAGTGAAGCTTTTCTCGGGGAAAACAACAGCGAGCTAAACGGCTAAAATGGAACATAATAATTAGCTCTGAACCTAGTTTTACAAGTAAATGGAACTCATCTACAAATACACCTCCAAACCCACGACCCCGCGACCCCGCGACCCCGCGACCCCGCCTAGTTTGGAAAGCAGTTTTAAGTGTGGTGGGGAAACGGCCTGAAATGAGTGGTTGACAATATCTAAGACTACGTTTTTTTTCCCGGTGTGAAGCAATGCAGAACGATATCGCACTATTCGCCCTCTTCTTGCTTTCACTTCTCTGCTGTTTTTTCTCTGAATGACTAAACCCTGTCCTACTCATTTAGATGCTCACGCTTTCTCTCTCCCCATCAACTCCTCAAATGAGGGCACGGGTCATTTCTCAGAGAGCTCCTTGGTAACCCCCGAAACACCATTACAGAAACGTTCTTCACTTTCAAAGCACAGTCGTGTCTGTGAAACAGCTGATGGAAATGTTTCAACAGTTACTAAGTGACACATAGAACATGTTATATTGGTGCTAAATGTCCTAACAATCTGAGCTTTGCCATATAATGATCTATATATGTCAGTGGCGGGCCGTGCATTTCACACCTAGGCCTTCAGTGATGTCCTACACAGTCCTACCTGAATTATTCCACCTCTTAATACCATCATTATGACGCCATGGCTCTAGAAACTATACATTTAGACAGAAACGCAGTATAACCGGGCGTTGCATCACCTTAACATAGTCAAGTACAACAGAGTTATATTAATATTTCCGAAGCATTTATAATCAATAAATCCGCATTTACAATTAAGAGTGTTAAACTACCAGCTTTAAGATCGCTTGGATACTGTCAAAACTTAAAAATAAAAGGCGCTTTTAAGGGATTAGTCTACAAAGTTTTATTAAGTCCACCAAAAGTATGTGAGCTTTAACAAGTTTGTTCACTAAACAGCACATTGTCGCACCCAAAGCAGTTTAATTTAAGAAACGTGACGATAAAGACACATAAACTATTCACTGAAAATAAAAGAAAACAAACAAATAATTTGCATTTGTTCATGAGGATATATTTGCGACAGTGGTGAAAGTGTATTCCTAGCCTTGAATGTCCACTTTGACTCGCTAGCGTCGGCTCGCTAGCGTCAGGGTTGGCCGTTCTCTTCTGACGATGTCTAGCTTTTCTTGAAAAGTTCGTCTTGAAAATGGCGTTGTAATTATATCTGCGACCAAATCGATCTCTTCTCCTCCTTCAGCCATTGTGGGGTTGAAAAAAAACAGCTTGTAGAAATCTACACAAATGAGCTCTGCCTCTCAATAGTGCGTATCCAATCAAAAGACGTGCACGTGCTGACGTTATCGTACGCCTGCTAGCTGGCCCCGGTGTCGCCAACTCGAAATCTGATTGGTTAACACCACAGGTTTGTTTCCGTTCACTTTAAGCTACAGGCGCCCGCACTGTAGATTCTGAAGGCCTAAGGGCAGATTTCTTGGACCCTGGCAACACATTATGGCTGAAATATGATTGGATAAAAGCTCTAACATAAAGGCCAGCCCTCCAAATCTCGATCTGAGGCTGGAAGCAGGTAATGAGCTATATTATGCTCAAAAAATTTTATTTAATACTATTGGTACTACAAACTATTATGCCACTATTGTTCATAGAAAAACATACAAGTAATATTTTTCACTGCAAAAAGATATGTCATAGTTATTCAAAACCTGATTCATTATTTTAAATAAAATTAATTAAAAATAAATTACAACTTTTAAAATTTCCTCTCAATCCAAGGGAACTGTAATGCTGCCTCTCATGGCTTTCTGGATATAAATCAGCCTAAAGCATCTAATCTACACACAGCGGCATCCATCACCACGGGAACGGCAAAAAACCCGCAGAAGAAACCAAGCAACACGTTTTCTACGCCACGATGGAGGAGATGGTTACAAACAAATAAATAAAAACTAAAAGATACTATTTTGCACTGTTAGGTTAATAACGGAGAAAGTGATAAACCTGCAGGTGCGTCCTCCCCCAGGTGCGTCCTCCCCCAGGTGCGTCCTCCCGCAGGTGCGTCCTCCCCCAGGTGCGTCCTCCCCCAGGTGCGTCCTCCTCCAGGTGCGTCCTCCTCCAGGTGCGTCCTCCTCCAGGTGCGTCCTCCCCCAGGTGCGTCCTCCCCCAGGTGCGTCCTCCCCCAGGTGCGTCCTCCTCCAGGTGCGTCCTCCTCCAGGTGCGTCCTCCCCCAGGTGCGTCCTCCCCCAGGTGCGTCCTCCCCCAGGTGCGTCCTCCCCCAGGTGCGTCCTCCTCCAGGTGCGTCCTCCTCCAGGTGCGTCCTCCCCCAGGTGCGTCCTCCCCCAGGTGCGTCCTCCCCCAGGTGCGTCCTCCCCCAGGCACAACGAGGCAAAGAAAACCTCAAACGCCCAAGTTTCAGATCTACAGTCCTTGGTCTTATGTTGATAAAACAAGCCTCTGCAGGTGAAGCCGTGGGTCGTTAAAGACACTCTGGTCAGAAACCTGGTTCTCTCTAAAGACACTCTGGTCAGAAACCTGGTTCTCTCTAAAGACACTCTGGTCAGAAACCTGGTTCTCTCTAAAGACACTCTGGTCAGAAACCTGGTTCTCTCTAAAGACACTCTGGTCAGAAACCTGGTTCTCTCTAAAGACACTCTGGTCAGAAACCTGGTTCTCTCTAAAGACACTCTGGTCAGAAACCTGGTTCTCTCTAAAGACACTCTGGTCAGAAACCTGGTTCTCTCTAAAGACACTCTGGTCAGAAACCTGGTTCTCTCTAAAGACACTCTGGTCAGAAACCTGGTTCTCTCTAAAGACACTCTGGTCAGAAACCTGGTTCTCTCTAAAGACACTCTGGTCAGAAACCTGGTTCTCTCTAAAGACACTCTGGTCAGAAACCTGGTTCTCTCTAAAGACACTCTGGTCAGAAACCTGGTTCTCTCTAAAGACACTCTGGTCAGAAACCTGGTTCTCTCTAAAGACACTCTGGTCAGAAACCTGGTTCTCTCTAAAGACACTCTGGTCAGAAACCTGGTTCTCTCTAAAGACACTCTGGTCAGAAACCTGGTTCTCTCTAAAGACACTCTGGTCAGAAACCTGGTTCTCTCTAAAGACACTCTGGTCAGAAACCTGGTTCTCTCTAAAGACACTCTGGTCAGAAACCTGGTTCTCTCTAAAGACACTCTGGTCAGAAACCTGGTTCTCTCTAAAGACACTCTGGTCAGAAACCTGGTTCTCTCTAAAGACACTCTGGTCAGAAACCTGGTTCTCTCTAAAGACACTCTGGTCAGAAACCTGGTTCTCTCTAAAGACACTCTGGTCAGAAACCTGGTTCTCTCTAAAGACACTCTGGTCAGAAACCTGGTTCTCTCTAAAGACACTCTGGTCAGAAACCTGGTTCTCTCTAAAGACACTCTGGTCAGAAACCTGGTTCTCTCTAAAGACACTCTGGTCAGAAACCTGGTTCTCTCTAAAGACACTCTGGTCAGAAACCTGGTTCTCTCTAAAGACACTCTGGTCAGAAACCTGGTTCTCTCTAAAGACACTCTGGTCAGAAACCTGGTTCTCTCTAAAGACACTCTGGTCAGAAACCTGGTTCTCTCTAAAGACACTCTGGTCAGAAACCTGGTTCTCTCTAAAGACACTCTGGTCAGAAACCTGGTTCTCTCTAAAGACACTCTGGTCAGAAACCTGGTTCTCTCTAAAGACACTCTGGTCAGAAACCTGGTTCTCTCTAAAGACACTCTGGTCAGAAACCTGGTTCTCTCTAAAGACACTCTGGTCAGAAACCTGGTTCTCTCTAAAGACACTCTGGTCAGAAACCTGGTTCTCTCTAAAGACACTCTGGTCAGAAACCTGGTTCTCTCTAAAGACACTCTGGTCAGAAACCTGGTTCTCTCTAAAGACACTCTGGTCAGAAACCTGGTTCTCTCTAAAGACACTCTGGTCAGAAACCTGGTTCTCTCTAAAGACACTCTGGTCAGAAACCTGGTTCTCTCTAAAGACACTCTGGTCAGAAACCTGGTTCTCTCTAAAGACACTCTGGTCAGAAACCTGGTTCTCTCTAAAGACACTGGTCAGAAACCTGGTTCTCTCTAAAGACACTCTGGTCAGAAACCTGGTTCTCTCTAAAGACACTCTGGTCAGAAACCTGGTTCTCTCTAAAGACACTCTGGTCAGAAACCTGGTTCTCTCTAAAGACACTCTGGTCAGAAACCTGGTTCTCTCTAAAGACACTCTGGTCAGAAACCTGGTTCTCTCTAAAGACACTCTGGTCAGAAACCTGGTTCTCTCTAAAGACACTCTGGTCAGAAACCTGGTTCTCTCTAAAGACACTCTGGTCAGAAACCTGGTTCTCTCTAAAGACACTCTGGTCAGAAACCTGGTTCTCTCTGCCGAGAAGCTCAAACCTTTCCTCAGATAGGGGTTTCAGCAAGACAATGATCCCAAGTATAATAGACAGAGAAAATAGATAACTGACCACAAAATGACTCTTCTGCAATGGTCAGTCTCCATGCACACTTGAACTTGATTGAAAATGTGTGGTTTTAATTGTCCCAAACCAAAGGATCTGAAGGATATGGAAGGATTCAGGAATGGTCAAAGAGCTGACTTAATATGTTCACAAGAATCATAAAAGACTACAGAAGACAATAAGACTGTAATGTTAGTCTTGTTAAAGCATGCATGGGTACAAAACGTGCTGAAAGCTAGGATGTGAATATTTTAGACTTTTTCTCCCAAACTTGATTAAATTGTTTTGCTTGATTCCTTTTAATCGAGTACAATATTTTTGACATGTGAGAATTAAAATGTAATTCAGTAGTTGTATTGTACAGTATTTTTGTTCAAACATCAAGGGAGTGAATAGGTTAGAAGGGCACAGTGCCCACATAGAATTTCTCGATAAGCTTGGTATCTCACAAATTTAGAATATGTGAACAGAAAGGTACAATTCTACGCTTGGCAGTTATTGGGGTATAGTCCGATTTCACCATAATGTATATTATTATTAGATTGCTCTTATTTAAGCTTGAAAACAGTGCTAAAATAAAGCCATACCCCTAACAAGCGTCTCTTTTTGTACAGGCGTAGTGCTCAACAATAACCCAGGATGGTTAGCAACACACCTTCAGTATCTTGCATAATCTAACTGATCAGTGAAAGCAACATTACCATAACAATGCTATTCCGTCTGGTAGCTACATCATCAATGCGTTTCATTAAATTAAAAGCATCCTTTTTCCAATGCCACTGCCCGTTTTGCACACGCGGCTGGATAGCGCTTCGTGGAAAGGAAGCTGGTTGTGGTCTGAACCATAGAGCGTATATATATATATATACATGCCTATGGTCTGAACAGCCGAGTGTTTAAAAGGTGCAGCGCGCGCCCTTCCAGCTTCAAATTTGCGAGTTGCCGAGGTCGCTTCAGTTCAAAACTCATTTTAATTTAACCTGTTCAAGAAAACAGTTTGAAACTGGAGCCAATTAATCAAAAATATGAATTAATAAGTTTGTTTGGGGAAACATCAAAGCTCAGAAAAATAATGACTCAATATATTTAAAATACATTGTTCTTTTTGGCTAAATTACTTTAGTTTTACATGGACATTTGATGCCTTGGTGACAGTAAAATCTAACATTACTTGGTAAGTATTGACCTTTTGTAATCCTTAACTTAAGCTCCTCAATTATATTTAGAATGTTAATGTTATATATTCCTAGTAGCAAAGCCAGTGCTGATCAGAAATTGATTTGGAGATTTCTGGAAAGAGCGCACAAAAACGCTGAAAAGCCACGAAAAGGGATTTTTTTTTTTTTACTTTCCATTTAAGTGGCGAGTGAGGGTGTTACAAGGTGATACAATTCTCAACCATTTCAGAATAGCAGTTTGTTTGATGCACAGTCTGTTGTTGAGAAATAGTAGACTACTTATACACATTTGTTATACTAGTATTTGGATACAAAAAAATGGCCTTTATTTAAAAAAATAGTTTACAGTTTATGCATATAAATAAATAAATACTGTTTTATTTATTTAGGGAGAGAGAGAGAGAGAAAGATGATAGTGTATTTTAATATATGTGAAGTATGCCATAGTTTAAGGAAAGTAGGGCTGACTATAGCCAACACGCAGCAGTAGGCTAGCTAACACGCACACGTGCAGCCAGCTAACGCAATGCTGCAGATGTTTCGCAGAAGCGCAGCTATAACAACTAGGCTAGATGCAACATGTAGCTATAATCAATCTATTTAAAATCGAATCTCCCAGACGGAGACTCTCGACACTATCCTGAACTCACTGAGTAAACTAGGCTAGCGAATATTATATCTTAAGCAATGCGTCAGTTACAGTTATCAAGAAGAGACAGTATAGATTGATTTTAAAAAACTGACCTATCTCTCTCTCCTCAAATTGTGAAAGAGTGGTTGAGGGAGCAAGAGAGTCCTGACCTTAACCCCTTTGAAAGTCTTTGGGATGTGCTGGAGAAGACTACGGAGTGGTTCGACTCTCTCGTCGTCAATACAAGATCTCGGCCAAAAATGTATGAACTCTGGACGGAAATAAATGTTTTGACGTTGAATAAGGTTGTTGAAACAATGCCACGACGAATGCGCGCGGTAATCAAAGCTAAAGGCGGTCCAATTAAATATTACAGTATGCGACTTTTTTTTTTTGGCCAGGCAGTCTATTCTACACTATAATTGCACATATAATTTTAGACCACTCTCCAGTGGTTGAATATTGTATTTGGCATGTAAAGTATTTCAATCAGAGGTTTTAATTATTCCAGCCGTTTGTTTTGTGTGTTGGGATAGCGGTTTTGAAATAGCCTCGTGGGTAACGCACAGACACCCACCCCGCGGAGGGCACCCACTGTTCTCATAGAACATTGTTCATCACGTAACATTGTCTTCCATCTAGAAGTAACTATTTAACAAATGAGACATTTCATGAAGGCGGTCTAACTGAATTATAGCAATGCATAAAAATAAACACCTGCGCAGTAAACGGCAGAATTTGAACTGGGTTTTCAATTTACAGGACATATTTGCCATGACACTTAACCTGGATTTTTAAGAGTGTTTTAGTCAATTTTACAAAAAAAGTCTGTCTTTAATTAAAGAATTTTCGGATTGCACACTTGCTGCCTTTGGTTTGTGCGCGCAGCCGAAAATCCCGCTCAGTTTATTGATATTCTTAACAAAAGCGTGTTATCTACAGGTGCGCTCCGGTGTTGAAACGGCCTTGACTGCAGCTGTGTAGAAAAAAACAAAACAAAGAACGATCGCACACAGTGCTTACAGCTCACACAGTGCTTACAGCTCACTACTCAACGAGGACTCGACTCAAGATGTTCGTTCAGCTCAATGAATTGAATACGGAGCTGCGCGCACGAGAGATCTCGTGCAGACCAGAGCTGGTTGTGGGTTAAGGGTCAGGAGACATCAGTTGACCTTCACTTAAAGGGTATTGGCAGTGGAACAGTTCTTCCTCGGGCTTGGTTTCATAAAATGGGCTTACACCATTTAACACACACAGGACAACTGAGCAATTAACATGTCAATCCAAATACTTTTCCAAAGGTCACATTCAGCATGTAGGGATACAGCCACATTATACAATTATCAGCATTTTGGCTCTCATTGTACATCATATGACAGTCTCGTTTCAAAATTAATCCTGCTGTATTTTTCTAGAACAAAGTTGATACTGAAGCAAGACTATATGCTTAATTCACATCATAATTGTTTGTGCTTGAATCCACTAGAACGATTTCATACAGAGTAGGCTACCTCATATTTTAGACCTCAGAGTTCAGTTTCAAACCAGTTTTTAAGTCAATTTTATTTTTTAATTGCAGAGTGAATGTTTTATTTCATTTTTGTAAATAGCCGTTTATATACGTGTACTGAATGTATACTGCTATTGTTAATTACAGTTTTGAAGAAGCCTTATTATAGCATTAATGGGATGAGAGTAATACGTCACTTGGTAAATTCTACTTTTTTTCCCAATTCCAAGCAATGAGGAAGACTGTGTTTCAATGATGAATCAGATGCATTAAACGTAAGCTTTGATGGTGAGTGATTTGTGTATTAATTGTGAATCATGGTTATTATATCTAAGGAGTGCTTGTGTACGTTGACTTGCGTATTAAGGGTGGATTATTCAGGTTTATTCAGGCTAAGCAGTGCTTGTGTTTTGCAGGTTTATTCAGGCTAAGCATTGCTTGTGTTTTGCAGGTTTATTCAGGCTAAGCAGTGCTTGTGTTTTGCAGGTTTATTCAGGCTAAGCAGTGCTTGTGATTTGCAGGTTTATTCAGGCTAAGCATTGCTTGTGTTTTGCAGGTTTATTCAGGCTAAGCAGTGTTTGTGTTTTGCAGGTTTATTCAGGCTAAGCAGTGCTTGTATTTTGCAGGTTTATTCAGGCTAAGCAGTGCTTGTATTGTGCAGGTTTATTCAGGCTAAGCAGTGCTTGTGTTTTGCAGGTTTATTCAGGCTAAGCAGTGCTTGTGTTTTGCAGGTTTATTCAGGCTAAGCAGTGCTTGTGTTTTGCAGGTTTATTCAGGCTAAGCAGCGGTTGCCTCCCGCTGGGGTCGTTCCACCAGCTCAACTTTCCCAGAATGCCTCGCTCCTTCCTGGTCAAGAGCAAAAGGGGTGGGGCTCAAACATCACGCCTTGGGTCCACCAAATCACTGGGGCACTTCCTGACACCAGAGCTCCCTTCTCACAGGAGCCCCGCCCCTGAAGATGCCAACCCCACCCACCCTACTGAAGGGGTTACCAGGACAGGGGTTACCAGGACAGCGGTTACCATGACAACGGTGGCCCCACCCACAGCGCGCGTGAACCCCATACTGTCGTCCCCCCATGGAACGCTGTATGTTAACCTGTGCGCACAAGGTACACGCCCACACCCCGAACACACTTTAGCTACCTTTAAACTCAGACGGACGGACAGACAGATAGAAAGACAGAATGGCTTGGCCTCGTTCTGAGACCTCAGAGCTTCAGCCCGTTTCTTTAGTCCAAAGGGATGAAGGCTCCTATTGGCTCACTCAGCCTTAAGGGGTGCTCCTATTGGCTCACTCAGCCTTAAGGGGTGCTCCTATTGGCTCAGTCAGCCTTAAGGGGTGCTCCTATTGGCTCAGTCAGCCTTAAGGGGTGCTCCTAGGTTCTTTAACCTTACTGCTGCCATTAGAATGTTTTTTGTTTCAAAATACGAAATAAGTGTTCTCGAACTGCATTGCTTAATCGTAATTGTTACATCAGCATTAGAATGTTCAGTTAAGAACATTCTAATCACATATTTGTGATCTCACAGCTTAAAGGGTTAAATTAAGAAAATGAAGGAAACATAACCAACACGGCTGTGCCTTCTGCCCCTCAGAAAGGCCGGGTCGTGCCAAAAATCCACCCATGCCGACGCCCCGCTGGCCTGCGCTCGCCCCAGGGAACCCCGAGCGAGAGAGAGAGCTGGAGCAGCTGCTGCACACTTTCCTGAGCCGCCGCCAGGGGGCGACAGAAAGCAGCGATCGGGAGCTGAGCAGCTGTCAGCTCAGCCTGAAGACTCCCAGTGTGCAGCGCCCCCAGTGTGAGGAGGTGTGTACTACAGCACCATCTGGACAGGATGGTCTGTTGCTTAATTTTCATTCATGTCCACATGCAAACACCCAAGCACGCGCACGCACACACACAAACAAAGACACACGCAAACACACACACACACACACAGACAAACACGCACACACACACAAATAAACACGCACACAAACAAACATGCACGCACACACCACACAAACACACACACGCACATGCAAACACATGCACACGCACACTCACTTGCGCACACACAAACATACTCCTTACACCCTGTGTGATACTCCTTACGCCCTGTGTGATACTCCTTACGCCCTGTGTGATACTCCTTACGCCCTGTGTGATACTCCTTACGCCCTGTGTAAAACCCCTTACGCTCTGTGTAATACTCCTCTTAGGTGTTCACCGCGGCCGCTTGCCTGCAGGCTCATTTCCAGGGGTCACATGCTCGCAGGCTCCCCATCCCATTGGTTACATACAGCAATGCCTGCGACCAATCATACGTGTTCAGGCCAGATATGAGTACGCACTGCAGGGTTAAGGTACGGTAAACAGACAGCCATCCCTGCATTGTGTATCATTACACAGAAACTAGTGCTCATCAGGATCACGTTTAGCATGCATTTCAAAGTCAAAGTCAAAGTCAGTTTTATTGTCAATTCTTCACATGTACCAGACATACAAAGGAATCGAAATTACGTTCCTCACTATCCTACGGTGAAGACAAGACAGGACATTTCAAAATAAGGTAAAAAACAGTAAAAAGGAAAAAATAACAGTAAAAAAACAGTAAAAGTAAAGTGCACCGGCACAACAAGAAAAGACAGACATGAAGAGACATTTACAATACTTAAATAAAACAAAGAGTTCACAGTGTTCACAGTTTGATATATAAGAGTTTGGAGTTGTAATAGTGCAACAGTCAGTAATAGCAGCAAAAAGGGTCAAGGGTTCAGAGTTCAGAGTGTTCTTTGGGGGGGGGGGGGGGGGGGGGGCAGGGGGGGGGAGAGTTTTTAGTTTCCTGGCAGCCTGTTGGATGGAGCTGGGGGTAGTGAGGGGAGAGAGTTTAACATCCTAACAGCCTGGTGGATGAAGCTGTTGGTGAGTCTGGTGGTACGGGAACGGAGGCTCCTATACCTCCTCCCAGAGGGCAAGGGGCTAAACAGATTGTGTGCGGGGTGGGTTGCATCGCTCACAATTGTGATAGTTTTCCGGGTGAGGCGGGTGGTGTATATGTCTTGCAGGGAAGGGAGTGAGGCACCAATGATCCTTCCAGCCGTGTTCACTATGCGCTGCAGGGCTTTTCTGTTGTAGTTTGTGCAGCTCCCGCCCCACACGGTGATGCAGCTGGAAAGGATGCTCTCAATGGTGCCTCTGTAGAATGTGCTCATGATGGGTGATGGAGCACTTGCCCGTTTGAGTTTGCGCAGGAAGTAGAGGCGCCGCTGGGCTTTCTTCGCTAGTGATGCGGTGTTGATGGTCCAGGTAAGGTCTTCACTGATGTGCACCCCCAGGAATTTGGTGCTGCTCACTCTCTCCACAGCAGCACCATCGATGGTCAGTGGCGGGTGTTGAGTGTGGCCTCTCCTGAAGTCAACAACAATCTCCTTGGTCTTGCTGACATTCAGCAGGAGGTTGTTGTTTCTGCACCACGTGGTCAGTAGGTTGACCTCTTTCCTGTAGTGAGTCTCATCATCCTGGGTGATGAGACCCACCAGAGTTGTGTCGTCCACAAACTTCACTATGTGATTGGTGCTGTATGTTGCTGTGCAGTCATGTGTCAGCAGGGTGAAGAGCAGAGGGCTGAGCACACAGCCTTGTGGGGCCCCTGTGCTTAGTGTGATGCTGCCCGAGGTGTTGTTGCCGACACGTACTGCTTGTGGCCTCTGGCTGAGAAAGTCCAGCAGCCAGTTGCAGAGGGAGGTGTTGAGTCCCAGTTTATCGAGTTTGCAGATGAGTTGTTGTGGTATTATGGTATTGAATGCTGAACTGAAGTCTATGAACAGCATTCTCACATATGAGTCTTTTTTATCCAGGTGGGTGAGGGCTGGGTGAAGGGCAGAGCAGATTGCATCATCTGTGGATCATTTGGCTCGATATGCGAACTGCGAGGGGTCCAGGGTGGGGGGAAGGATGGATTTGATGTGTGACATGACTAGTCGTTCGAAGCACTTCATGATGTTGGGTGTCAGTGCCACAGGGCGGTAGTCATTGAAGCAGGATGGCGCAGATTTCTTCGGCACAGGTATGATGATGGCAGCCTTGAAACGAGATGGAACAATGGCTTGCCTCAGAGAAGTGTTAAAGATGTCCCTGAAGACGTCCTTAAGCTCCTCTGCGCAGTCCTTCAACACACGACCAGGGATGTTGTCTGGGCCTGTTGCTTTGCGGGGGTTGATGGCGGAGAGTGTCCTCTTCACGCTGTCGGCAGACAGACACAGAGTCTGATCGTGGGGAGGGGGTGGGGTCTTCTGTGGGCGCGTGTTGTTTTGTGCATCAAAGCGCGCAAAGAAGCTGTTTAGGTTATTTAGCAGAGAGGTGTTGCTCTCGCAGCTCTGTGGCGCAGGCTTGTAGTTCGTGATGGCCTGAATGCCCTGCCATAGGCTCCGTGCGTCTCTGCTGTCTTTGAAGTGGGAGGTTATCTTGTTTGTGTATTTCCGTTTTGCTTTCCTGATGCTGTGGGACAGGTTGGCTCTCGCTGTTCTCAGGCCAGATTCATCCCCAGCTCTGAAGGAGTTGTCTCTGGCCCTCAGCAGCTTGTGGATGTCCCCTGTCAACCATGGCTTCCGGTTTGCCCGAGTGATGATGCTTTTTGTGTGGGTCACATCATCGATGCACTTGTCATGGTCGATTCATTGATGCACGATTCATTGTCATGGTCAGTGTATTCTAACATATACTGTGATAGACGGGTCATTCAGCCTCCATAAGCTCCATATACTGTGATAGACGGGTCATTCAGCCTCCATAAGCTCCATATACTATGATAGACGGGTCATTCAGCCTCCATAAGCTCCATATACTGTGATAGACGGGTCATTCAGCCTCCATAAGCTCCATATACTGTGATAGACGGGTCATTCAGCCTCCATAAGCTCCATTATCCACCGTGTTTATCCATGTGTTTATCCACCGTGTTTATCCACCGTGTTTATCCACCGTGTTTATCCATCATTTTAAAGCAGCCTCTAAAGAGTCAGGCAATAATGTTACTTTCGCCCCCATCGGCTGAACTTGGCTTTTCTGAGGTTCCTCTGATAGATTGTAAAGCTCTGTGAGCAGATTTGTGAGGTAAATGTCGACGTACAAAACTCAAGATCGATTAACGATCTGAAAAGAGAGCTGTTGGTCAACGCACCGATGCAGTATGGATAGCTTGATGATCCCCACACGCGTGTTCACAGGAGCGTAGTTTCGGCTGTAACGTGTGCGGGAAGACCTTCAAACGCTCCTCGACCCTCTCCACACACCTGCTCATCCACTCAGACACACGGCCTTATCCCTGCCCCTACTGTGGCAAGAGGTTCCACCAAAAATCTGACATGAAGAAGCACACCTTCATACACACAGGTGAGTGTGTGGGCATGCGCATTAACACACACAACACACATACACATACACACACACACACACACACACACACATAGAATGTGCACATACACACAGGGGAGCATGCAAGAAGCATACAACATACATACAAACACGCACGCATATATGCACACGCACAAACCTGCGCACCCACAAACACAAAAACACGAATGCTCTCAAGAGAACAGATAAGACGCACATGGTGTGAGGTCAGACAGGGGCTGCACTGGAGAACCACAATGTGTCTAACAAGCTGTGGCTCTGATTGGTTGAGTAGATTCAGTAATTTCTTTTTCCAATGACCTGTACCAGAGAAACTAATAACACTTATCCTATTTATGACAACAGAATCCAGCACCCAGTTCATTCATTTAAGTCACCGACTTAAATTAATCTCACACACACACACACCTTGTTTCAAAGTCCTAAATCGCCTGCTGATTGTGTCTCTGGAAGAGCTGTTTGACACCCCTGACTGATCTTATGCCCCTGCTGACTCAGGTGAGAAACCCCACGTGTGTACAGTGTGTGGAAAAGCCTTCAGCCAGAGCTCCAACCTCATCACTCACAGCCGTAAGCACAGCGGCTACAGGCCCTACGGCTGCCCCCACTGCCAACAAGGCTTCCAGCGCAACGTGGACCTGCGGCGCCACCTAGAGCTGCACTGTGGTACTGCAGCCTGTACGGCTAGAACTGAACCCCAAAGACCTGCACTGTGGCACAGCTGAACCCCAAAGAGCTGAACTGTGGCACAGCTGAACCCCAAAGAGCTGCACTGTGTCACAGCTGAACCCCAAAGAGCTGCACTGTGGCACAGCTGAACCCCAAAGAGCTGAACTGTGGAACAGAACCTTGTATGGGCAGAACTGAACCCCAAGAACCTGCACTGTGGCACAGCTGGGACACCTGGACTGCGTTTGACTGCACAATATCAACAGCTAACTGGCACATTTACATCTGAAATCAGGGTTCTGAAGGACTTTGTTCAGACACTGCAGACTGACTGAAGTGCCGTCATTGCTAGATAACCTGCTAGATAAATACTCAGTGATTGCAGACACTTTAACTTTGTATCTGATCTCAGGAATATGCTCGTTATCTCAAAAACAGGAGGTAATATGGACTCGTTGGCATTTTTATATAAAAAAAAAGAAGCATATTTTTGTGCATGTTTCTTATTATTTTTTAATCAGAGAGATGTGCTGACATACAACATGATTGGTGTGAAAGATGGATTTTGGACTAAAAGAAATAAGGGGAATTTACGGGGGATCATTGTGGATTTAAATTATACATTCAAATTTTTAAAAAACAGCTTGACTCTGCTACTGCCACTTACTGTTCAGAAAGTGCACTGCAAGGCTGTGTGCATGAGCGCGACACCCACTGCAGTGAGCCACACAAAACAACCCACACTACACTCTGCATGACTAACTTTTATTTTATTGAGAAACTGAACAGAAAACATCACAAACATGGTCACAGATGCACAGAAACAGAAATATCGCAAATCCATTCTTCATAAAACCAGTGCTCCTGCTCCTGTTAAAATATCTTCTTTAACTTATTCCTCTTTCTTTGCTCTCCGTATTTTAAAGGAGTTTTGTCTATCCCGCAGCCCACCCGGGCACACTT
Source organism: Ilyophis sp. 1 JC-2022 (assembly GCA_022702515.1). Classification (NCBI taxonomy): domain Eukaryota; kingdom Metazoa; phylum Chordata; class Actinopteri; order Anguilliformes; family Synaphobranchidae; genus Ilyophis; species Ilyophis sp. 1 JC-2022. Next base: position 112,886,220 of record CM040394.1, on the reverse strand, counting down.
CAGCTTTCAATGCCACGCCCTCCCGTACAGGATGCCCGGTGCTTTCAATGCCACGCCCTCCCGTATGCGGTGACCAATAGGATGCCCGGTGCTTTCACTGCCACGCCCTCCCGTACGCGGTGACCAATAGGATGCCCGGTGCTTTCAATGCCACGCCCTCCCGTAAGCGGTGACCAATAGGGTGCCTGGTCAGCGTTGTATAAAGTGTGTTGCGTTCATCGGTGTTGATGGCTGAGCAAAGAAGTTTGGCAAGAAACCATTCACCATGCAACGCACACAAGCACACACGCAACGCACACACAAGCACGCAACACACACACACACACACACGCAACACACACGCACGCACCCCATCATCTGCCTTTGCACTTTTTCCCTCTTGCCCAAAAATCCTGCAGGTGAAACAACATCCAAATATTGGCATTTTCTTTTTTTTAAACTTAAACTCTAATCCAGTACGCCTTGGTTTAACATCAACAACAACCCTTTTAAACAAGTCTCATGTATACCATTTACAAAATTGTATATTTTGTCTTCATTTTATTATTATTTTTTTTTGTATTTGTTTAAATTTAATTTAGTTATTCCAACATTATTATTTTTAGGATCATTAATATTATGATGAGCTACTACTTTGTATTAATTCTTAAAAATATTATTTTGATGATTTAATTCTTTATTTTGGAGAACATTAGTCTGTATGAAATAGACTGACAGCCCTGGTTGTGCTGGCAGTGAGCTCCAGTGCGGCTTTGCTTTGTTTGCGGTTAGACTCACCTTCACATTAAACTGCTGGACTGCTCCAGCAAGTCTGGGGGGGTCCAGGTGGCAGCAGCCTGGTCCACAGGTTCCTGCAGGCTGACTCTTCTAAGCGGGAGGGTCACCCCTGGAAAAAAGCCAAACAGCCAATCACAGATCATCAGCAATCAGTGTTTACAATCATAGAGCTCCGTAGTCCCGCCCACTTTGGTGACGAACATCTGGTGCCACTTTTCGGGAAAAATATAATGGGAGCCAATGGACTGAAAATGTTTTTCTTTATATATTCGGGGAGCTAGACATTCAAAACACCAAAGAGAGGGGCTGTCACATTTTTAAATAATTTATAAAATTGGTAATTTGAAATGATGTGAAACAAATAAACATCAAACGCATTTTTTAAAAAACAACTAAAACGACGACAACATCCGGGCTACTCACCCACCACTGCTGGAGTGAAAGCCATAAAGCTGACACTTTCCACATGGCCAGACTGATAGTGATTCTCGCCCTTGGTGCTACTCTTAGTTTCACTTCCATAATAAGACAAAGGATTTTTTACTGTTGTTTAAGTCCTACCTGTATGTGAGTAGATGCACCATAGAAACAGCGTGTGCTGTAAGTCCTACCTGTACGTGTGTAGATGCACCATAGAAACAGCGTGTGCTGTAAGTCCTACCTGTACGTGTGTAGATGCACCATAGAAACAGCGTGTGCTGTAAGTCCTACCTGTACGTGTGTAGATGCACCACAGAAACAGCGTGTGCTGTAAGTCCTACCTGTACGTGTGTAGATGCACCACAGCGCCCCCATCAGGACGACGCCGATAAGGAAAGCAGCGAACGACACTCCAACCACTGAACCAGTGTCCACCTCAGAGACTGAGAGAGAGGGAGGGAGGGAGAGAGAGAGAGGGGGAGAGGGAGGGAGAGAGAGAGAGGGGGGGAGGGAGGGAGAGGGGGGGAAGGAGGGAGAGAGAGAGAGGGGGGAGGGAGAGGGTGAAAGAGAGAGAGAGAGAGGGGTAGGGAGAGAGAGAAAAAGAGAAAGAGAGAGGGGGGGAGAGAGAGGGGGGGAGGGAGGGAGAGAGAGAGAGGGGGAGGGAGGGAGAGAGAGAGAGAGGGTAGGGAGAGAGAGAAAAAGAGAAAGAGAGAGGGGGAGGGAGAGAGAGAGAGGGAGAAAGAGGGAGAGAGAGAGAGAGAGGGAGAAAGAGGGAGAGAGAGAGAGAGGGAGAAAGAGGGAGAGAGAGAGGGAGAGGGAGAAGGAGAGAGAGAGCGGGGGAGGGAAAGGGAGAGAGAGAGAGAGGGGTAGGGAGAGAGAGAGGGAGAAAGAGGAAAAGAGGGGGAGAGAGGGAGGGAGGAGAGAGAGAGTTAAACGTTTTACATCACTCTACCTTTTCTACACAGAGTTTCTAGCTTTTGAGCACAAACATGACACACACACTTAGGTTTGGGTTTGACTTCATCACGGTCTTTATTTCAGGAGGCATGTATGCTTCAGCTGACAAATGTGAACAGTAGCCACTATGTGAGGGAAATAAAAAAGCAATAGCTACAGTGGGAGCATGGACAGAATGCACTGCTCTGGGTTAGGGTTAGGGTCATGGACAGAATGCACTGCTCTGGGTTAGGGTCATGGACAGAATGCACTGCTCTGGGTTAGGGTTAGGGTCATGGACAGAATGCACTGCTCTGGGTTAGGGTTAGGGTCATGGACAGAATGCACTGCTCTGGGTTAGGGTTAGGGTCATGGACAGAATGCACTGCTCTGGGTTAGGGTTAGGGTTAGGGTCATGGACAGAATGCACTGCTCTGGGTTAGGGTTAGGGTCATGGACAGAATGCACTGCTCTGGGTTAGGGTTAGGGTCATGGACAGAATGCACTGCTCTGGGTTAGGGTTAGGGTTAGGGAGCATGGACAGAATGCACTGCTCTGGGTTAGGGTTAGGGTCATGGACAGAATGCACTGCTCTGGGTTAGGGTTAGGGTCATGGACAGAATGCACTGCTCTGGGTTAGGGTTAGGGTTAGGGAGCATGGACAGAATGCACTGCTCTGGGTTAGGGTTAGGGTCATGGACAGAATGCACTGCTCTGGGTTAGGGTTAGGGACAGAATGCACTGCTCTGGGTTAGGGTTAGGGTCATGGACAGAATGCACTGCTCTGGGTTAGGGTTAGGGTCATGGACAGAATGCACTGCTCTGGGTTAGGGTTAGGGTTAGGGAGCATGGACAGAATGCACTGCTCTGGGTTAGGGTTAGGGTCATGGACAGAATGCACTGCTCTGGGTTAGGGTTAGGGTTAGGGAGCATGGACAGAATGCACTGCTCTGGGTTAGGGTTAGGGTCATGGACAGAATGCACTGCTCTGGGTTAGGGTTAGGGACAGAATGCACTGCTCTGGGTTAGGGTTAGGGTCATGGACAGAATGCACTGCTCTGGGTTAGGGTTAGGGTTAGGGTCATGGACAGAATGCACTGCTCTGGGTTAGGGTTAGGGTTAGGGTCATGGACAGAATGCACTGCTCTGGGTTAGGGTTAGGGTTAGGGTCATGGACAGAATGCACTGCTCTGGGTTAGGGTTAGGGTCATGGACAGAATGCACTGCTCTGGGTTAGGGTTAGGGTCATGGACAGAATGCACTGCTCTGGGTTAGGGTTAGGGTCATGGACAGAATGCACTGCTCTGGGTTAGGGTTAGGGTTAGGGACAGAATGCACTGCTCTGGGTTAGGGTTAGGGTTAGGGTCATGGACAGAATGCACTGCTCTGGACTGCATGCATCCAATGAGACCTTGAGGTGCATCGCAGTGCAGTACCAATACTGACCAGAAGATGGCCGTTGCTGAGCTCGTCCTAGAGGCAGAGTGACGAGCATTGGGCGTAATAGATACCTGTACTCACACTGAAAGACAGAAAAAGGATGAAGTCAGTGCTGTTCCCTCGGGTTAGTACCTGCGCTAAAGCTGGTAAGTACCTGTGCTAGATCTGGTTAGAATAGTTCTCAAATGTTGTCCTCACAGAACGGTGAAATGGTCATGAAGACTGCGGAAGACCGACCAATCCAAAATGGAAACAAAAATCACACCTTTGTGAAAAAACTGTAGAACTGCTATTTAGAACAAGCACAAATCCTGCTTTCAATCATCATTGGGACAGACGCACACATTTTCTTTTCCAGTAAAAGTAAAAATATCAGCATAGCACAAAACCAGCTAGCTACACATTACTAATGCAATCCCCTATGTCCCTGTGCCCCTATACCCTGTACCCCTGTGTCCTGTACCTCTATGCCCTGTACCTCTATGTCCTGTACCTCTATGTCCTGTACCTCTATGTCCTGTACCTCTATGTCCTGTACCTCTATGCCCTGTACCCCTATGCCCTGTACCCCTATGCCCTGTACCCCTATGCCCTGTACCCCTATGCCCTGTACCCCTATGCCCTGTACCCCTATACCCTGTGCCTCTATGCCCCTGTGTCCTATGCCCCTGTGTCCTGTGCCCCTGTACCACTGCGAATCAAATCACAGATCTCCAGCTGCTGGTTTTCAGGTGTGAAATCAGTCTGGCCACTAATTATTCAGTTAATTATCTGGGAGAAAAAAAAACCAGGGGCCAGATTTGAATATCCGCCTTGTACAATCCCCTATGCAATCCCCTATGCAAACCCCTATGCAAAACAATCCCCTATGCAATCCCCTATGCAAAACAATCCCCTATGCAATCCCCTATGCAAAACAATCCCCTATGCAAAACAATCCCCTATGCAATCCCCTATGCGAGAGATGGCACAGAGGGAAGTCAGGGGCTGATCGTCTGGTTACAGTAAAGAATCTTGTGTGTTGCCACGGTGATGTGAGACTCGGTACCTGCTGGCTGTGTGGCTGAGGGACGAGTGGGGGCAGGCGGGGCCTCCCTTGGCAGCTGTCCTGTGTTGTGGCCCCCGGGGGCCCCTCTTTGCAGTAGTGGAGCCTGCAGTGCAGGAACTGGACGGGATTGACGTAGAGCGGCTTCAGCACAAAGCTGAACCTCATGGCGTGCCGTGCTCCGCCCCTCTCTCCCTGGTCTTCCTCGATGGCCCTGCCGTTCCGAATCTGCGTGAGAGTGGGCTCGATGAGACAGCCGTCCTGGATGACGGCCCAACCTGGGGAGGCATCGGGGTCTGAGAGAGGCGACACCGTGCACGACTGGACCTCCACACCGCCCCTCTCCACACCATTCACAGACACCTGGGGAGGGGTGAGAACTATTTATTTTTATTTTACTTAACCTGTATTTTACCAACAATACCCCCCATTTGTGTGTGTGTGTGTGTATATGTGTGTGTGTGTGTGTGTGTGTGTGTGTGTATGTGTGTGTGTGTGTGTATATATGTGTGTGTGTGTATATATGTGTGTGTGTGTGTATGTATGTGTGTGTGTGTGTGTATATATGTGTGTGTGTGTGTATGTGTGTGTGTGTGTGTGTGTGTGTATGTGTGTGTGTGTGTGTATGTGTATATGTGTGTGTGTGTGTGTGTATGTATGTGTGTATGTGTGTGTGTGTGTGTGTGTATGTATGTGTGTATGTGTGTGTGTGTGTGTGTGTGTGTGTGTGTGTGCGTATGTGTGTATGTGTGTGTGCACCCTAAGATACGCAGGAGGGGTCTGACCTAAAACACAAATTTCCCAACAAGACAATCAAGTTACAAACATCATACAGGTAATGAGACAGCAATACAGGGGCGTAGCAAACGCACATTATTCCACAATCAAAAGGCCGTTACACATCGGGGACGTAACGAATAAGACACCTGCAACGATGCAAAAAAAAAGCGTTCTTTTTCACGGTTGAAAATCCCTGCGAATAAAAAAGGATTACTCTTTGTCAAGTTAGTTATATAACTTGGCTATCAGTAATCAGGAAATCCACACAGGGGTCGGAATAAGATTTTTGGGGAACTTTATAGACTTTATTTGCCACGCACACAGACAACAGTAACAGCAAAAACATTTCATATAGGCTACTCTACCCTGCCCATCTCCTCCTCCCCCTTTCTCTCCCTCCACCACAGTGGCCCCTGCCCATCTCCTCCTCCCCCTTTCTCTCCCTCCACCACAGTGGCTGCCCCTGCCCTTCTCCTCCCCCCCCTTTCCCTCCCTCCACCACAGTGGCCCCTGCCCTTCTCCTCCTCCCCCTTTCCCTCCCTCCACCACAGTGGCTGCCCCTGCCCTTCTCCTCCTCCCCCTTTCCCTCCCTCCACCACCCTCCTCCCCCTTCTCCTCCCTCCACCACAGTGGCTGCCCTGCCCTTCCCCTCCTCCCCTTTCCCTCCCTCCACCACCCTGGCTGCCCCTGCCCTTCTCCTCCTCCCCCTTTCCCTCCCTCCACCACAGTGGCTGCCCTTCTCCTCCTCCCCCTTTCCCTCCCTCCACCACAGTGGCCCCTGCCCTTCTCCTCCTCCCCCTTTCTCTCCCTCCACCACAGTGGCTGCCCCTGCCCTTCTCCTCCTCCCCCTTTCTCTCCCTCCACCACAGTGGCCCCTGCCCTTCTCCTCCTCCCCCTTTCTCTCCCTCCACCACAGTGGCTGCCCCTGCCCTTCTCCTCCTCCCCCTTTCTCTCCCTCCACCACAGTGGCTGCCCCTGGCCAGACCCTGTAGCTAGACTACGTGTCGTCTTTCTCCATCTGTTAGCCCATAGCCCACAATTACTACGGCAAATATTCACGAAACAATATCACATATAGCGGTTCGCTAGCTTTCATCCTTTGTTTTCACCAAGGCAAACAACCCAGCCTGTGACAGCGTAGCCTACATGAACTCGCCTAAAGTAAAAAAATAAATAGGTCTACGTATCGTGTAGCTATGTTTGTGTGTAATCGCCACTGGCTTGTTATCATATGAACTGCTATCAACGTTAACATTAGACCTAAAGGTTAGCTAACGTTAGCTGGCTAAAATAGCTGGAGACGACTTTTAAGCCAATGCTAATAACCTGTGGGAGCTCATCAGATGGCAAGTTGTGCGTATTGCAAACATTAGCTGACCTCCACATAGCCTATTTGCTCGCTATGTTTTTTTTTCAAAAATTCCTTCAAATCGTTGTCTTTGAAACTATTGTGTCTCTTATCCAAAAAAGGACGCTATAGTGAACACACATATAAAGATGTGGCGTCCCCATATAGGATGCTTGTATTTGTTGTTGTGGGTGTGGTGACATCAGCCATGTGCGGGTATGGCAGAGAGAGACTGACCTCCACATAGACTCGGGTAGCAGAGAGACTGACTCCACATAGACTCGGGTAGCAGAGAGACTGACCTCCACATAGACTCGGGTAAATAGACCTCCACATAGACTCGGGTGACTGACCTCCACATAGACTCGGGTAGCAGAGAGACGGACCTCCACATAGACACTCGGGTAGCAGAGAGACTGACCTCCACATAGACTCGGGTAGCAGAGAGACTGACCTCCACATAGACTCGGGTAGCAGAGAGACTGACCTCCACATAGACTCGGGTAGCAGAGAGACTGACCTCCACATAGACTCGGGTAGCAGAGAGACTGACCTCCACATAGACTCGGGTAGCAGAGAGACTGACCTCCACATAGACTCGGGTAGCAGAGAGACTGACCTCCACATAGACTCGGGTAGCAGAGAGACTGACCTCCACATAGACTCGGGTAGCAGAGAGACTGACCTCCACATAGACTCGGGTAGCAGAGAGACTGACCTCCACATAGACTCGGGTAGCAGAGAGACTGACCTCCACATAGACTCGGGTAGCAGAGAGACTGACCTCCACATAGACTCGGGTAGCAGAGAGACTGACCTCCACATAGACTCGGGTAGCAGAGAGACTGACCTCCACATAGACTCGGGTAGCAGAGAGACTGACCTCCACATAGACTCGGGTAGCAGAGAGACTGACCTCCACATAGACTCGGGTAGCAGAGAGACTGACCTCCACATAGACTCGGGTAGCAGAGAGACTGACCTCCACATAGACTCGGGTAGCAGAGAGACTGACCTCCACATAGACTCGGGTAGCAGAGAGACTGACCTCCACATAGACTCGGGTAGCAGAGAGACTGACCTCCACATAGACTCGGGTAGCAGAGAGACTGACCTCCACATAGACTCGGGTAGCAGAGAGACTGACCTCCACATAGACTCGGGTAGCAGAGAGACTGACCTCCACATAGACTCGCGTAGCCAGAGAGACTGACCTCCACATAGACTCGGGGGGGCTGGGGATGACACAAAACAGCAACTAAACTGGGTAGAGAGAGAGGGGGAGAGGAGAGGGGGGGGAGAGGGAGAGAGGGGAGAGAGGAGAGGGGAGGAGAGAGGAGAGGAGGAGGGGGAGGAGGAGGGGAGGGGGGGGCTGGGGATGGATACAGGAGAGGGGAGGGGAGGAGAGGAGGGGAGGGGGAGAGGAGAGGAGGGGGAAGGAGAGGAGAGGAGGAGGGGGGGGGGAGGAGAGGAGAGTGGAGGGGGAGGGGAGGAGAGGGAGGAGGGAGAGGAGGGAGGGGAGGAGAGGAGGGGAGAGAGGAGAGGAGGGGAGGGGAGGAGAGGAGGGGAGGGGGGTGGAGAGGCGAGGAGAGGAGAGGAGAGGGGAGAGGAGGGAGGGGAGGGAGAGGAGAGGAGAGGAGAGGAGAGGAGAGGGGAGGAGGGGAGGGGAGGGGAGAGGGGAGGGGAGAGGGAGGGGAGGGAGGAGGAGAGGAGAGGAGAGGGGAGGGGAGGAGAGAGGAGAGGAGGGGAGGAGGAGGAGGGGAGGGGAGAGGAGAGGGGAGGAGAGAGAGGAGAGGAGAGGGAGGAGGGGAGGGAGGGGAGGAGGGGAAGGGAGAGGAGAGGGGAGGAGGAGAGGGAGGGAGGAGGGGAGGGGAGGAGAGGAGAGGAGAGGAGAGGGGAGGGGAGGGGAGAGGAGAGGAGAGGAGGAGAGGAGAGGAGAGGAGGGGAGAGAGGAGAGGAGAGGAGGAGGGGAGAGAGGAGAGGAGGGGAGAGGCGAGGAGAGGAGGAGAGGAGAGGAGAGGGAGGAGAGGAGAGGAGAGGAGAGAGAGGAGAGGGGAGGAAGAGGAGAGGAGAGGAGAGAGGAGAGGAGGAGAGGAGAGAGGAGAGGAGAGGAGGGAGAGAGGAGAGGAGAGGAGAGGAGAGGGAGAGGGAGAGGGAGAGGAGAGGAGAGGGGGAAGGGGAGAGGAGAGGAGAGGGGGAAGGGGAGAGGAGAGGAGAGGAGGAGAGGAGAGGAGAGGAGAGGGGAGGAGGAGAGGAGAGGAGGGGAGAGAGGAGAGGAGGGGAGAGGAGAGGAGAGGAGAGGAGGAGAGGAGGAGAGGAGGGGAGAGAGGAGAGGAGAGGAGAGGAGAGGGGAGGGGAGGAGAGAGAAGAAGCCATTTTGACTGAGCGGTGGCATCTGAGAGCCGGCCGGCAGACCGGCTTTAACCCAGAACACCTAACCCTTACAGAAATTAAATATACCCCAAATATAATTTAATTAAATATATCCAACAGGGTTGGACCACATACGCATTCAATACTGCATTAACAGTCAACACCAGCGTGTGATGACTGCTGATAATTGAATGAAATAATTTTATTTAATTATTCCTTCTGCGGTAAAACATCGAAGCTTCAGAGGCAACATGAAACGCTTCCGTAAACAAAATCACTACTGATATCTATTGGGTGTTGATTAGACAGCCATTCTGCACCGAACACCTTCATGTGATCATGTGATCATGTGATCATGTGATGTCTTTTTGTCAATCATATGGATGCTGGAAGGCTCTTTTCTCATCATTCAATAAATGTCAGTGTTCATTTTTTTTCTGGAAGCATTTCACATTGCCTTTTATAATTAATATATTGCCCAGCCCTGATACCTGGAAAACATACAACCATTGCCACTTTTAAATACATTTATCATTATAATTATAATCCACATATCTACTATGTACGTCAGTATATTCTCAGACAACAGACCGCCATCGTCACATCCAGGCCAGCTAATGGAGCACAGATGAGAAATGCAAGAGGAGGGGAAATGGGCAGGACAGCTAATACATCACAGAACAGGGAAATGTGGCATGGTCTCACATGGATGACGAGCGGGGCCTGTCGACTCGCTCTCTCCGTCTCATTCTGCACGCCAACGGCGGTCTCGCTCCTCCATAGCAGCACCTGTCCCAAGGGATCATGCGATTTACTGTCGTCCAATGTAAGCCTCTTTATTGTAGTCCAAAGTTTACAGCACAGATTGTTTAGGCCGTAACCCTGGTCCCAGACAGCCAGCAGGGGTTCCATTTTGTTGTTATTCAGCACTTAATTGATCATTTGAAGCAGCCGATCATAATGTTCACTCCATGATTCCTGGGGTCTGATTGGTTGGTGATTTTGAGGTGAGCAGCACAGCCCCCCCTGTATCTCTCCAGAAAGAGGGGTGCAGCCCCCTGTATCTCTCCAGAAAGAGGGGTGCAGCCCCCTGTATCTCTCCAGAAAGAGGGGTGCAATACAAACACCTGCTGCGAGGTGTCTGCACCGATCACGCACGCAGACTCCGTTACCACGGCAATGCCAGGACAGGACGTCACGAGCAGGATCATGAAGCTTGAGGCTTGGCGTTCGCCCAAATTGCAGCCCCAGGTTCGCACACCGGTCGCCCCAAATCAACAGCAAATAAAGAAATGGCCGTCCTACATCGTTTTACCAGAGCACCAAAACAATCAGGGACAGGACTGGCTGCTTCTTGGCCCTGTAATTAGATTTGAGCCAACCCCCCCTACCACCACGTTGCTATTTCAGTCATACTCGGTGGGTGGTCCGGACCGGACAGAGCCAATTAGTTTTTCCCCCCTGAGCGTGCTCAGTGACCTGCAGGAAGCCATGTCAGGGTGACTCGCTGTGCAGAGGACGGGCTGAGGCCTGAATCTCCCTCTCACTCAAATCCACTTTATATTTACACTGACGCTTTACGTAATGTAGGCCAACCATGTTGTATCACTCATGTTGTAGCGCATTCGCAGTCAAAACTGGCACAGATACACACACACACATATATATACACACACACACACACATACACATATATACACACACACACACACACACACACACACACATATATACACACACACACACATATACACACACACACACACACACATATATACACACACACACACACATATACACATATACACACATATATATACACACATATATATACACACACACACACCCACACATATATACACATACACACACACACATATATATACACACATATATACACACCCACACACACACACACATATATACACACACACAGATACACACACACATATATACAGTGCCAATAATAGTGGAGGGCACAATATATATATACAGGTACAGCTCAAAAAATTTGAATATCGTGGAAAAGTTCAATATTTTTTGTCACTCATTTCAGAAAGTGAAACTCATATATTATATAGATTCATTAAACATAGTGACATATTTTTTGAGCTGCACCTGTATATATACACACATACACTCACAAATATTCTCACGCACGCACGTCTTTTCTGCCCCCTTCAACCCCTCACACACAGTGCCCCCCACCATATTTGTGTAGTGCACCCCTCTGGGCTCGGCCTCCATCACACCCTCTGTCCCACAGGAAATTACAGGGAACACCAGCAGGAAGTGGCTGCCATTGGACTGCGCTTCACAACCACGGTCACGCAGCGTAATGGCCTTCACAGGGGATGACAGGGACTGGAAAACACACAAGAGAGAGGGAGAGAGAGAGAAAGAGAGGGAGAGAGGAGGAGAGAGGGAGAGGGAGAGAGAGGAGGAGAGAGGGGGAGAGGGGGAGGGAGAGAGAGAAAGAGAGGAAGAGGGAAGAGAGGGAGGGAGAAAAAAATCTGAGCATAAAGGACAAAGCGAAACTCAAAACATGCAGCAGCAAATTGCATTTCCAAAATTGGAATAAACTGCAATATATTGTGCATTATATACGTATATACGTATATATATTACACATATAAAGCAGTGTTTTATATATACACACATATACACACACATCTGAAAGGGAAAGTAATGTGTATATTTGCCTATATATTGTCAAGTTGTGAGACAGGACCTACAGCACGAGGACAAGAGCACCAAGAATCAAGCAAACATCCCAGCGCTAATGTCTCTCATCCCTCTCCCTCTGACAGGACCGCTGCGCTGACCTCTGACCTGCATGATGCTGGCGTCCATGGCAACGCTGAGCTGTCCATCCTGGCACTGCACGACCATGGCTTCCTGGCTCCACCCAGACCAGTCACCCCCCTGACTCAGCCACTCTCTCATGCTCCTCTCCTGCATCTCCACTGGGGGGCGCTGGGGAGGCCGCACAGCCAGGGAGCGAGGAGAGAGGAGACTGTCTGAACACAGAGAGGGAGAGAGGGGGGAGGGGGGAGGGAGAGAGAGAGAGAGAGAGAGAGAGAGAGAGAGAGGGGGAAGGTGAGGGCAGGAGTGAGAAGGAAAGAAGAAATGGGGTGACAGGAAGAGAGGGAAGAAGAGGGAAGAAGGAGAGGAGAAGGAAGTGTGGGAGTGTTTTGAGTGATGTTAGGATTGTGCTGCGTTGTTGAGGAGTAACTTTGTCACATGCTGTACGTCAGTCTCACCATCACCCATAAAACAAACATGACAGTCACACACACACACACACACACACACACACTCACACTCACACTCACACTCACCATTAACCTGAACACCAACCACCAAACACACACACACATCTGAATACCAGTCATACTCAGACACCTTAGCTCCTTTGTGCAGATGCATAGTGAAGGTGGCGCCACCTTTTTACTCCACTGAGACATTCGTTGCTCCTGCAGCCAATCTATTAGTGGAAATCACAAACTCTGTGTTTTAACTTTATTGGTAAACGATTCGTGACGACCCTGCTGAATAGAGTTTCTAAGCGTCACTATGTTCCTGTAGCAAGTCCATTAACAAGCACCATTCCAACCACAATTGAAATACAAAAATTTTAACAAGCTGTAAATTTTTCTTAATTAGGTGATTTTAATGTTTAAAGGGATTATTTACCCTCTTAAGCTACATTATGTTAGCAATAGCTCTGCATGCCATGAAGAATACTATATACACTAACCCTAACCCTCTCCCTCTGACGGGAGAATTAAAGTCCAATATTCACATTCTGCTGTATTGTATACAATTAAAAAAGGTAAAAAAAAGTTAACTGATCAAATTAAAGACTGAGGTGAATCAATAGGCTCATAAGTGAAATTGTGCCACTAAAACTAACCGTTTGGTAAATAATGAAGAATTCAAAGACAAAGCAAATGATAATGAGGCAAACCAGCATTGTGTTAACAAGTTTAAAAAAAACATTATGAAGGAACTTAGTCATGTTCAATTAACTAATTAGGAACCTATTCACCTCAGTTGTTACCTCTTCTTTGTAGCCTAATAGTTTGCACGATAACACAATAAGCTTAATGAACAAGGGAATGTTATTATTCATGGCATGCAGAGCTATTGCTAACATAATGTATCTTAAGACTGTAAATAATCCATCAAAACATTAAAAACACCTAATTAAAAAAAATTCTGGTATTGCAATTGTGGTTGGAACGAAAACCAGCGTACACAGGGGTTGAGAACTACTGCTGTAGAGTACAGAAAAAAGTGATGTTTTATTGAGGTACAAGAGTGAATGATTAGGCTAAATATTTGGGTGTATGTAACACTGTGATATCAATATTTGTATCTTAATCCATCAGAAGACGCAAATGTATATTCTTTATAATGAACAAAACTCATTTTATTAATTTTATGTTTTGCACAGGGGTTTTGGACCCATATATATCTACCCCCTATACTTTTGAAAATATAGTCATTCCCACTTGAAAACTATGCAAAATTAGTTTTATGAGCCAAAACTGTTGATTTGTAGTTAAATGTTTTTTTTGTTTTTTGTTTTTTTTAGAGCAGTACACAATTTAGACATTTGGATAGATTTGGAGACACTAACGGACAACAGGGTACACTGCCTATATTTAGCATCATAGACCTTTAGTAGTTCGGCATATCATCCTCAGATTTTGCACACTTGTTGACATAGAGTTTATGATCCAGGAAATGTATATATTTACCCGTTTCACTTACGTAACTCTCAGTATCTTGTTGCAAACTAAAAAACAAGTTTCTTTGCATTTGTGGCACTTTATTTTGACTTAAATTATGAAAATAAACAAATCTAAGTTTGTATTGTAAATGGTACACCTGTTCTGGTTTCATGCAAGCCATTTCAAACCAGACCCCCCAAAATAGACGAGAATTGACTAAATGTGCCATCTGCATGAAGGGGTTAAGCACCACAACAAACACTTTTTTACAGGTAGTACAGAGTGCATTGAGAGCGGAGGAACATTATATGAGGCCTGGCGGAATTGTGGGATTGATACGTAGGAGTGGAACTTCATCACATGACTAAAACAGGAAGCACTGTTCAGCTGCGTCCACCAATGAGAGAGTCGGCTGGAGAAAAGTCTCAATGCCGGAGGTTTAGGAAGCACAAACGAACAAAATCTAGCGGCAAAAAAAAGGCAGCGTGTGAACGGCCGATAGTGTTACCATGGTGAGGAGAGGCAGCCGGGCAACCATGAGAGAGGAGACATACCCGTCTCCTAAAAAAGAACAGCCTCAGTGTCTGTGCTCTGGACCATGAGAGAGGAGACATACCCGTCTCCTAAAACAGAACAGCCTCAGTGTCTGTGCTCTGGAGAAGTCAATCTGTCCCATTACCTTTTCATTCACTCTGTGTCTCTACAGACCTTTCTAATTATTTGCTGCCATTTTATTTAAGTGCATTTTATTTAAATGCATTCTAATGTCGCCAAAAGAGGATAAACTGAGAGGTAAACAGAAATAAAATACTGAGTGGGGGGTATAATATACCTGTTTTAGTAAAGAAAGGCAAGACAACAGCCTGATTTTGGCCATGTGGAGGAACACAAACACGCAGAGGACATACAAATGCACAGAAACATGGATAAACGCACGCACACACACAGTCCTAACCTGTCCCTCCCCCAGCCAGCCTGATCACAAAGCCATTGGCTAGGTCAGCCTCCGTGTATGAGGTCACCTTTGGAAAGCCACTCCCATTGGCCCAGCTCAGGAGGTCATGGGTCGTGAGGAGGTCAAGGCTGGGTACGCTGGTCAGAGTGAGATTCGGGTCAGGAGAATTGAGCGGGGACATGCTATTGGACGACTGCAGAAAAAATAAATAAATTTAAAAAGAGAAAAGGAAGCAGGCATACAGTCACTGCCCTGGTGACTAGATATGGAAGACCCGTCTTATCATCATGGCATACCGCTAAAACAGTGTCTTTTACTCCTGCCCTTGGACATCTGCAGAGTCCAGCTGGTTCTGGGTCGCTACACAGTTAACCCTTGTTGAAGAGTTAGTTTTTTTGGAAAATTCTAGAACACTGAATTTTATTTCATTTTTCTTCCAAAATTCCAAGTCAGTGTTCTAGAACTTTCAATTACCAATAGTGATTGTTGCATCAGCATTAGAATGTTCCGTTCAGAACATTCTAATCACATTGTGACCTCACACCCAGCTGCTTTCTTACTCATTAGCTTTCTTAGTTGTTGATTTTAGGTTGGAACACCAAACCCAGGAGACCCTGCGGGTCCACATCTCCACAGGACCGGGGATGGGCATCCCTGCTCTACTGTAGGGAACAGGCAGCCGTTCAAACAGAGAGGAGACTCACATAGACAGTGATTTGACCCCGCAGCCCCTTGGCTGTCAGGGCCCAGTTGACAGGAACCATGCTGCTGAGGATCAACACAACCCTGTACCATCCAGCACCAGCCACTGGGGGCAGCAGAGAGACAGACACCTCCACCTGCAGTGAGCTGACACAAAGAAAAAGCATTTTATTATTATTAATTTCCCTCCTTTTTAAAGCCCTATACACAATTTTACAACGTCCTGATTCTGCATGAATATAAAAAATATTATTTTTACAGAGAGTTGCCAATGTGTGGACCGGCCTGCCAGATCACAGTGCTGATGAAGGTAAAAACTGAGCCTAGCTGGGCTGAATGCCTCTGATGTGTTCTTGTGTTATAAAGCAAAATGGCACTCAAACACCCCCCCCCCCGCCCCTCCCCTTCAGAGCAGAGTCTCACCCCCGCATCCCTGATCCTGCCGACTGAAGTTTGATCACATGCACTTCTGGGTCTCGTCCAGGACCAGCGGGGACACAGCCCCGTACTTCCTGGGGCTGCAGGTCAGAGGTCAGATAGTTGGGCGACAGGAAGAGGGGCTGCAGCTGGCACACGCCAGGCATTGTGGGATCTGAGCGCAGGGGGCGGGAGGGAGAGAGAAGTTAGCGGCATAGCAGTACCTTCTTAAATTCTGACCCTTTGAAGAGTAGGTTTTTTTGGAATGTTTTTTCAAAACTCTAAGTCAGTGTTCTAGAACTCCATCGCTTTCAGTTACCAGTAGTGATTGTGACATCAGCATTAGAATGTTCAGTTAAGAACACCTTACACCTTAAACACTTGAAATGAGGGAGAGGAAGACTTCTAGGGTGAGACTTTTATTGGCCAATATGTTCAGGGATACTTTCCCCTGAATTTGAGCAACACATCTAACTCCACCTGTCTCTCCAGGAGCCTGTATATCTAGAACCTAGGACAGGTGTGACCAACCTTGGTCCTGAAGAGTCAAAGCGTTGGTTTTTGTGTTCACCCTCGAAAAATACAACAACCATTGCAGGCCCAAAAAACCAGGGGGTTATACTATGAAGCAGGATTACTGAACTAGCTGGATAACTGCACCGAGTAAAACCCGGAACAGCACTTTTAACTACAGTCCATGTTCCAGATTTGGGAGGGTTCTGGGTTTTGCTCAGTGCAGTTATCCAACTAACTCCGTAATCCTGCTTCATAGTATAACCCCCCCAAGTTGAGGTGATTAAAGTGAAATGTATTTATTGATCCTACTCACCCTCTCCCAGACGGATGGAGACGCGGTTGGCGAGGGGCGCGTGGGTCAGGGAGGAGACGGAGCCGTGCTGATCCAGGCTCCAGCGTAGCAGCGCCTGCGGGCGCCATGGTAGGGCGGTCACATGCTCCACCTGCTGCGCCACATCACGCGACTGCACTGTGGAGGCCAGGGCCACCTGCCAGCGACACAACACCTTATACACACAGGTGTGTTCACCTGCCAGCGACACAACACCTTATACACACAGGTGTGTTCACCTGCCAGTGACACAACACCTTATACACACAGGTATGTTCACCTGCCAGCGACACAACACCTTATACATACACACAGGTATGTTCACCTGCCAGCGACACAACACCTTATACACACAGGTATGTTCACCTGCCAGCGACACAACACCTTATACACACAGGTATGTCCACCTGCCAGCGACACAACACCTTATACACACAGGTATGTCCACCTGCCAGCGACACAACACCTTATACACACAGGTATGTTCACCTGCCAGCGACACAACACCTTATACACACAGGTATGTCCACCTGCCAGCGACACAACACCTTATATACACACAGGTATGTTCACCTGCCAGCGACACAACACCTTATACACACAGGTATGTCCACCTGCCAGCGACACAACACCTTATACACACAGGTATGTCCACCTGCCAGCGACACAACACCTTATACACACAGGTATGTTCACCTGCCAGCGACACAACACCTTATACACACAGGTATGTCCACCTGCCAGCGACACAACACCTTATACACACACACAGGTATGTTCACCTGCCAGCGACACAACACCTTATACACACACACAGGTATGTTCACCTGCCAGCGACACAACACCTTATACACACAGGTATGTTCACCTGCCAGCGACACAAGAACACCTTATATACACACAGGTATGTTCACCTGCCAGCGACACAAGAACACCTTATATACACACAGGTATGTTCACCTGCCAGCGACACAAGAACACCTTATATACACACAGGTATGTTCACCTGCCAGCGACACAAGAACACCTTATATACACACAGGTATGTTCACCTGCCAGCGACACAAGAACACCTTATATACACACAGGTATGTTACATTACATTACATTCATTTAGCAGACGCTTTTATCCAACACCTTATATACACACAGGTATGTTCACCTGCCAGCGACACAACACCTTATATACACACAGGTATGTTCACCTGCCAGCGACACAACACCTTATATACACACAGGTATGTTCACCTGCCAGCGACACAAGAACACCTTATATACACACAGGTATGTTCACCTGCAATTCAGTCATCCCTCTGCAAGAGGGCGATAGATCTTTCTTGTCAGGCAGTCTCCACATTGCTCCTCCCCAGTAACCTACATCACTTAAGCACAGAGGAAGACTTACCTGGGCCAGAATGGAGAGGCTGGGGGGTAAGTTCTGGCCTTCCAGGTACCATTGTACAGGATGCTGGGAGCTCAGTACCAGGGTGACAGATCGGTTTGGGGCTTGGGAGATGGGCAGAGGCCTCAGGGTCACGGTCACCTGCAGAGAGAGAGATTCAGAAATCACAGCATCTTATTTATGGGGCTGTCCCACTGACACAGTGCCAGGGCTGGAGCCGGGTCCCAAACCAAACCTCGAACCGTTCTGAGCAAAAAAAACTGCTTCTCGGTTCTAGGAGAGAGGGAGAGAGATGGGGAGCGAGAGAAGGAGGAGAGAGATGGGGAGCGAGAAAAGGAGGAGATGGGGAGCGAAAGAAAGAGAGGAGAGAGATGGGGAGCGAAAGAGAGGAGAGAGATGGGGAGCGAAAGAAAGAGAGGAGTACCTGTTTTTGTGATCCAGGACTGGCTCTCCCCACGGAGATCACATGGGTCTCCTCCTCTCCCATCTCCCTGGCAGCACAGCCTGGCCCCACCCCAAAGCGCTCGAGAAAGCCCTGCACAGGGTGCAGCGCCCCCACTGGACGCACTAGGCATTGCACTCCAATACTGCACTCTTTAAAAAATAAACAGTGGAGCAGGGATTAAAAGCACTTTCATACCATTTGGATACATGGTTAATATCACCATGTGATCTGCTGCTACAGCACTGCACTTAACCGTAGCAACACGAGCCACATCCTGCTATCTAATCCTGACGATGCCAGTACCAGGGATATTTCAGCGAGCACACTGCAAAAAATGTCTCTGTTTTTCTTTCTTTCTTTAAAGTGAAAATATGAGCTTGTTTTAAGTTACTTTTTGCTTTAACCCACTGGCAAATCTTGAAATTAGTAAAACTGTCTCACCCCATTGGCAATCTTTTTGTCTTATTTAGCAAAAATGTAACAAAAATAAGATTCTAAAGTCTAAATATAAAGTGAAAATACTTGTTAAGGATTTGTTTTTTCCAGTGTGACTGTAGCGGGCGGTGTGGGAGGAGCCTGCCTTTCGAAATGGAGCAGAATCTGGGAAACAATACGCCATGGCCCTGTGAGAGAACGCAATACGCCATGGCCCTGTCAGAGAACACAATACGCCATGGCCCTGTGAGAGAACGCAATACGCCATGGCCCTGTCAGAGAACGCAATACGCCATGGCCCTGTGAGAGAACGCAATAAGGACGTTTTGGCTTCTTTACTTATTGAGAATGAGCCGGTAGAGCCACAAGTAATCCTCCACTGAAGTAATTACCTTCTGTCCACAATGTTGTGAGGATATTTGTAAATTATTATTTTCCATACTCTGTTCTTGCCATATACCCCTGTGACTGTGTAATCGCATCACCCTAGTTCTGTATTTATGGTGGAGCCTATAGATACCATGGTTCTGTATCTATGGTGGAGCCCATAGATACCATGGTTCTGTATCTATGATGGAGCCCATAGATACAATGGTTCTGTATCTATGGTGGAGCCCATAGATACCATAGTTCTGTGTCTATGGTGGACCAACTGTGTCCTGTTTCGGTTAAGAGCAGTTACACCAGCACACTGCGGCTTGTTTGGGCTGAGATCAGTTACACCAGCACTGTGTCCTGTTTGGGCTGAGAGCAAAAAAAACTAATTTGTTTTCCAAGAGAAAATAAACAATTAAACATGCACTTGACACTATAGTTACTACCAGCAGCAGGAGTGTGATAAGTAGTCTGATTAGTTCGGGGGGGGGGGTCCTTGAGAGCCGCAGGGTCTGCTGGTTTTTGTTTTCACCGTAAATACAGCAACTGCTGAGACCAGAGAAACCAGGTGAGGTGAGTTAACTGTGTAATCGGCTGCTTTAATGGATCAATTAAATGGCGAATAACAACAAAAACTAGCAGACCCTGCGGCTCTCCATGACCAGGGTTGCCTACCCCTGGATTAGTTGCATCGATGGTCTTTTTGTCCACTGCCCTCACCTGCAGTTCCAGTACCTAACAGGAGGAGGCAGAGGAGAGTCAACTTTGTCCTCCTCACCATCTTCAGGTGACTTTTCTCAGAAAGGCTTCAGCGAGGATCCACTGCAGAGGAAGAGAAGCCAAATCCACTTTAAACCCGAGTAGATGAGGCTTGTGCAGAATGCATTCAAAAAGAGACCTAATAACGTAATGGTGGGTGCATTTGGAAATTGCAGTACATTGTGGGAATAATGGGAATTGCACTGTTAGATTTGTGCACCTTTTAACTTTTCATCCCCAGAAAACTATTTTCCACAGAACCCACGTAACCCTTTGGTTGCCAATTAGGTACAGAAACATGTCCAGAGCTCAATCTTCCTTTCTCCCCAACATTTGCACCTGTGAGCACCTTACACTCCATACAACCCTGTTACTCAAATCACGGTCCTCACGGACCCAGAACTGCTGGTTTTCCACTCTCTCTTTACCTGGGAGTCAGGTGTGAAGACAGTCTGGCCAATCAGTAGAACTAATTGTTCAGTTCATTACCTGGGAGATAAGAAAACCAGGGCCAGAAATGGGTTTGGGGCCAAATTTGAGTATGCCATAGAAAATAACCTGTGATCGCTATACTGCTCGAGACGATGGCAGATGAATTCACTCATTAAAACCCACGCGACGCGTTTGCAACAGACAACTTTAGTGAAAGCATAACACGAACAACTGAACAAAGTGAGTAGTTTAAAAATACAGCCACAACAAATAAAATAAACTCAAATATGGGCAGACAGGGAACAAAAGCGTGCTCGAAACAAAGCTCAAGCGGTGTAAGGCTTGGGAAACGCACCTTCTGCTCCACAAAATTAAATAGAGCCTAGAAGCGTCCGGAAGGCTATATCGCAAGACGTATACTGATGGGTGCCATTCATTGTAATTTTCTATGGACATAAACGAACCCGAATTCTGGGAACTTCGACAAATGACTACAGGAGAAAACGTGGTCCAAAACAATTGGCAGAAGACACTCAAACATTTTCAGAAATGCACAGGCACGGACGGAAGTGGCATCCATATTTAAAGCAACAAAGTAAACAAAGTTATTTTAAAGTAACCGATGAATCCTGCAGAAATACACAAACCGTTTGTCTCACGGCAACCTACCTGTGTCAGTTAATCCTTGCCGTAGTCTAAGCAATGACTGTTGCGCGCTGCTCGGCAGTCAGCATTGAGATACTAAAGCGCAGACAATCCTTCCACATATTTTACCATTGGAACACTCCCGCCCCTTTCTCTCTCTCTTTCCCTCTCTCTCTCTCTCTCTCTCTCTCTCTTTCTCTCACACCAACAAATTTGACCATGCTTAACTAAATCTTCGCTATCTGCGAGGAAACAGCACCGAAACGATATAGTAAGAGTTCGGACACAGGCGGCAAACACATCCGTTGAACATTGCATTCTACACACGCACGAACTCCGAACTGAATTCTCAGTACCGGACCAAGTAGTGGTCGTGATTGAGGAAGAACGCAACAGCCAACTGAACACTGCGCGAGACCGGGGCGAGAAGGCAAACTTAACCGGCCCGGTAGAAAGAACCGGCTGGTGAGGGGCGAGGGGAAAGCGCTTGGGGAAGTGGAGCGGGGGAGAGGATAAGTGAGACGGGAAGGGCAGAGGACGGAAGGAAATAGGAGGGGAATTCCATGTATAAGTTTATACTAAACTAATTATACAAATGAATGAATGAGACTATAAACTGATATCCGCGAGACGAATAGCTCTAGAAGAGTAGCATAGGCTGAAACCTAGCACTAAATTAGCCTAAATAGCATATTTCGTTTATTTCATTGGAATACTTATTTTTAAGTTTTAATAATTGGGATTGAACCGCGAATGTGTTGAGGCTAATTTAGGTCTTGTGCGCAGTAAAATGTCCAGTGTTAATTCAACTCTGACAGTGTACATATGAGCCTAATCTGGCCAGAGCAGGCTCATACTTACACTGCTAGAGTTGAATCAACACTGTTAGAGTTTAATTAAAACTGGACATTGAGCAATCGTAGGGGAATAGATTATACATTTTGATATTTGCAAACCGCAGGGATGCTAAACGGTATCACCATGGTAACGTGACTGCAAATTATCAATAATACTAATCATCCACCTCTAGGTTAGCCTCTTCCTGGTGTTGGTAGAAATTGTCCAAGTGCTAGAACCCCTACTCTATGAAAGCCTACTTTTTCGCCTTATTTTTTCTCATAGAGTTCAAGAGGAAAATGAGTAGGAGAAACGATCCATACTATACCCAGTGTAATTTGTACAGCTGTAATCTAGCTCCCACCCAAATCTCCATTCTCATAGAGAAGATCCATTCAAATGCAGAGAGGTTAATAATATCGCTTGTAAGAGTACCAGATAATAAGATACCAGAGTCTTTTGTTGATGTTTGTGTGGGATCAGAATAGTCCATTGTATGGGCAAAAGAGTGTGATGTTATATCGACTAATGTATTGAAATATTAGGATGACTAGTCACCACCCACTAAAGCTACACACACACACACAACGACTAACACAGACACATACACAACACACATGATTCAACCTATTAAGCTACACACACACACCCAACACATCTTTTGATCTTTGTCTTCCGCTTCCGCCCTCGCCCGCCTGTTGGGGGATTTGATTTACCAGTGTTCCCGATTGGGCTCGGCATGCTGCTTGGGCTCGGGGCCGCTCCACGGCCGGGTAGGTTGCAGGTACCATTGCAGAGGGTTGCCGCTGCGGATGGTGTCGCTGGGGTGGTGGGACTACGCATAGGCATGCGTGGGGGGTTGTGGTAACGGGGAGGACATTTGCTACGCGAGAGAGGAGCGAAGAGGAGAGAGCGGAGAGAGAGAGACGAGAGAGAGAGAGAGGCGAGCGTAAGAGAGGAGAGGCAGACAGAAAGAGATAGTGAAAGAGACATACACACGGGGCGTATGAGACGACCCAGACCCAATAAGAAAGATGGGGAGGACACGGAGGGGGGCAGGGATATGCTGGGCGCGGAGGTGAGAGGACGGGGGGAGTGGGGGGGACGGGAGGCGAGGGGGCGAACGCTTTGGAAGTAATGGGAAGGGAGGTGGGACATAGTCACGGTGGACACACAACACACAATATTCACACACCCACTAAACTACAGAGGGAAGCTGAGAGGGGGAAGACTAGAGATCCGCAGGAGGAGGTACGAGAGGGCGCAGGTGGGTGAGTAAAAGAGGACCGGCCCCATAGGAAGTGGGCGCGGTTCAGGTAAGAAATGCGTGAGACGAAAGAAAAAAGAGGGGAAGGTAGTAAGACAGCGAGTGATGGATGCAACACACACACACACAAAATTCACTACCTATTGTTGAGTGGAGGAAGGTGAGGGGAGGGCGGTGGGTGGGGGTGGTTGGGGTGGGTGGGGTGATAGCGGGCAGGGGGGTGTACACACACAGCACACACACAACCAGTCGTCTTCGCGGATTTACTTCTTTCC
>CM040394.1:112850069-112857569 GCA_022702515.1 Ilyophis sp. 1 JC-2022 | reverse complement strand
AGAACAGACACAGAGTTTTGGTCGGCTGATAAACAGTAAATCGTTAATAACTTTAACAAGTGCCGTTTCAGTGCTATGGTAGGGTCTAAATCCTGACTGGAATAATTCATGAATATGGTTTGAGCTAAGGTATGCACCAAGTTGCTTCGCAACTGCTTTCTCTAATATTTTGGATAGAAATGGAAGATTTGAAATGGGTCTATAGTTTTCCTCCCCCCAGTTTGTCAGGTTCGAGGTTTGTTTTTTCAGTAATGGCTTAATAACCGCCATTTTTAGTGACTCTGGTACATATCCTGTTACTAAAGATGTGCTAATAATTTTTAACATATGCTGGCCAAGTACAGGAAAAAGTTCTTTAGCCAATCTTGTAGGGATTGGGTCGAGTAGACAGGTAGTCGGTTTTTGAGGACATAACCAGTTTAGATAAGTTACGCTCTCCATGTCGATTGGCGTTAAAACAGTTCAGTGCCACTGTTGATATATCTTCCTGTGTTGGCCAAGATCTAGGCTGTTCTTTGAATTTGGGAGGAGTGATGCCAAGGGGAAATAGGCAATAGAAATTGCAGGTTGTGGTTTAAATTGGAATCTGCAGGTGTGCTGGGTTACACTGTGGAATATAAAGCAGGGAGTTCACAACAGTGTGCCTGGGTTACATGTGGAATATAAAGCAGGTGTGCTGGGATACACTGTGGAATATAAAGCAGGTGTGCTGGGATACACTGTGGAATATAAAGCAGGTGTGCTGGGTTACACTGTGGAACATAAAGCAGGTGTGCTGGGTTACACTGTGGAATATAAAGCAGGTGTGCTGGGTTACACTGTGGAACATAAAGCAGGTGTGCTGGGTTACACTGTGGAACATAAAGCAGGTGTGCTGGGTTACACTGTGGAATATAAAGCAGGTGTGCTGGGTTACACTGTGGAACATAAAGCAGGTGTGCTGGGTTACACAGTGGAACATAAAGCAGGTGTGCGTGGTTACACTGTGGGGGGTTTTGAATATAAAGCAGGTGTGCTGGGATACACTGTGGAATATAAAGCAGGTGTGCTGGGTTACACTGTGGAACATAAAGCAGGTGTGCTGGGTTAAACAAAACCACTGTGGAACATAAAGCAGGTGTGCTGGGTTACACTGTGGAAGATAAAGCAGGTGTGCTGGGTTACACTGTGGAACATAAAGCAGGTGTGCTGGGTTACACTGGGAACATAAAGCAGGTGTGCTGGGTTACACTGTGGAACATAAAGCAGGTGTGCTGGGTTACACTGTGGAACATAAAGCAGGTGTGCTGGGTTACACTGTGGAACATAAAGCAGGTGTGCTGGGTTACACTGTGGAACATAAAGCAGGTGTGCTGGGTTACACAGTGGAACATAAAGCAGGTGTGCTGGGTTACACAGTGGAACATAAAGCAGGTGTGCTGGGTTACACAGTGGAATATAAAGCAGCTGTGCTGGGATACCAGGTGGGAAATCAAGCAGGTGTGCTGGGTTACACTGTGGTGAACATAAAGCAGGTGTGCTGGGTTACACTGTGGAACATAAAGCAGGTGTGCTGGGTTACACTGTGGAACATAAAGCAGGTGTGCTGGGTTACACAGTGGAACATAAAGCAGGTGTGCTGGTTACCTTGTTGATAACATAAGAAGGTGTAGCGGGGGGGGGGGGTTTTGGGGTGTGGTTTGTGTTTTTTGTTTTTTTGTTGTGTTTGTTTTTTTTTTTTTTTACACTGTGGAACATAAAGCAGGTGTGCTGGGTTACACTGTGAAACATAAAGCAGGTGTGCTGGGTTACACTGTGGAACATAAAGCAGGTGTGCTGGGTTACACAGTGAAACATAAAGCAGGTGTGCTGGGTTACACTGTGGAATATAAAGCAGGTGTGCTGGGTTACCTACTGTGGAATCATAAAGCAGGTGTGCTGGGTTACACTGTGGAACATAAAGCAGGTGTGCTTGGGTTACACAGTGGAACATAAAGCAGGTGTGCTGTGGTTACACTGTGGGAAACATAAAGCAGGTGTGCTGGGTTTACACAGTGGAACATAAAGCAGGTTGTGCTGGGTTACACTGTGGAACATAAAGCAGGTTCGTGCTGGGTTACACAGTGGAAACATAAAGCAGGTGTGCTGGGTTACACTGTGGAACATAAAGCAGATTGTGTGCTGGGTTACACATGTTGAAACTGATAAAGCAGGTGTGCTGGGTTACACTGTGGAAACATTAAGCAGTGTGCTGGGTTCCACTAGTGTAACCCAGCACACCTTGCTGTTATGTTCCACTTTGTTGTTTTAACACAAGGCACACGCTGCTTTATGTTGCCCAGAGCAGTTGTAACCCAGCTCACCTTGCTTTATGTTCCACTGTGTAACCTCAGCACACCTGCTTTATGTTCCACAGTGTAACCAGCACAGACCTGCTTTATGTTTCACGTGTAACCAGCACACCTGCTTTATGTTTTCCACAAGTGTAACCCAGACGTAACCTGCTTTATGGTCACTGTGTGTAACCGCAGCACACCTGCTTTATGTTCCACAGTGTTACCCAGCACACCTGCTTTTATGTTCCACTGTGTAACCCAGCACACTGCTTTATGTTCCACAGTGTAACCAGAACACACCTGCTTTATGTTTCACAGTGTAACCCCAGCAACATCCTGCTTTATGTTCCACAGTGTAAAGCCCAGCACACCTGCTTTATGTTTCCACTGTTGTTAAAACCCCAAAACGGCCCACACTCCTGCGTTATGTTCCACAGTGTAATCCCAGCACACCTGGATTTATGTTCCACAGTGTAACCCAGCACACCTGCTTTATGATCCACTGTGGTAACCCAGCACACTGCCTTATGTTCCACAGTGAAATCCCAGCCACACTGCCTTTATGTTCCACTGTGTAACCCAGCACACCTGCTTTATGTTCCACAGTTGTAACCAGCACACCTGCTTTTTGTTCCACAGTGTAACCCAGCACACTGCTTTATGTTCCACAGTGTAACCCAGCACACCTGCTTCTATATTTAACAGTGTAACCAGCCACCCACACTGCTTTATGTTTCACTGTGAAAACCCAGCACACATGCTTTATGTTCCCACAGTGTAACCCTAGCAACCTGCTTTATTGTTTCACAGTGTAACCAGCACACTGCTTTATGTTCCACTGTGTAACCCAGCACACCTGCTTTATGTTTCACAGTGTAACCCAGCACACCTGCTTTATGTTCCACAGTGTGAACCCGCACCTGCTTTATGTTCCCAGTGTACCCAGCACACCTGCTTTATGGTTCCACTGTGTAAATAAACCCACACCTACCTGCTTTATGTTCCACAGTGTAACCCAGCCACCCTGCTTTTTGTTCCCCAGTGTAACCCAGCACACCTGCTTTATGTTCCACAGTGTAACCCAGCACACCTGCTTTATGTTCCACAGTGTAACCCAGCACACCTGCTTTATGTTCCACTGTGTAACCCAGCACACCTGCTTTATGTTCCACTGTGTAACCCAGCACACCTGCTTTATGTTCCACTGTGTAACCCAGCACACCTGCTTTATGTTCCACAGTGTAACCCAGCACACATGCTTTATGTTTCCACAGTGTAACCCAGCACACCTGCTTTATGTTCCACAGTGTAAACCAAGCACACTGCGTTATGTTCACATTGTAATCCCAGCACACCTGCTTTATGTTCCACAGTGTAACCAGACACCTGCTTTATGTTCCACAGTGTAACCCAGCACACCTGCTTTATATTCCACAGTGTAACCCAGCACACCTGCTTTATGTTCCACAGTGTAACCCAGCACACCTGCTTTATGTTCCACAGTGTAACCCAGCACACCTGCTTTATGTTCCACAGTGTAACCCAGCACACCTGCTTTATGTTCCACAGTGTATCCCAGCACACCTGCTTTATATTCCACAGTGTAACCCAGCACACCTGCTTTATGTTCCACTGTGTAACCCAGCACACCTGCTTTATATTCCACAGTGTAACCCAGCACACCTGCTTTATGTTCCACAGTGTATCCCAGCACACCTGCTTTATGTTCCACAGTGATTTATGTTTCCCAGTGTAACCCAGCAAACGCTGCCTGCTTTATGTTCCACAGTGTAACCCAGCACACCTGCTTTATATTCCACAGTGTAACCCAGCACACCTGCTTTATGTTCCACAGTGTATCCCAGCACACCTGCTTTATATTCCACAGTGTATCCCAGCACACCTGCTTTATATTCCACAGTGTATCCCAGCACACCTGCTTTATATTCCACAGTGTAACCCAGCACACCTGCTTTATATTCCACAGTGTAACCCAGCACACCTGCAGATTTCCAATTTGCCTATTCCCCTTGGCATCACTCCTCCCAAATTCAAAGAACAGCCTAGATCTTGGCCAACACAGGAAGATATATCAACAGTGGCACTGAACTGTTTTACGCCAATCGACATGGAGGAGCTATCTAAACTGGTTATGTCCTCAAAACCGACTACCTGTCTACTCGACCCAATCCCTACAACACTGGCTAAAGAACATTTGCCTGTACTTGGCCAGCATATGTTAAAAATTATTAGCACATCTTTAGTAACAGGGGGAAATATGTACCAGAGTCACTAAAAATGGCGGTTATTAAGCCATTACTGAAAAAAAACAAACCTCGAACCTGACAAAAAGTGTTGGAAAACTATAGACCCATTTCAAATCTTCCATTTCTATCCAAAATATTAGAGAAAGCAGTTGCGAAGCAACTTGGTGCATACCTTAGCTCAAACCATATTCATGAATTATTCCAGTCAGGAATATTTTTAGACCCTACCATAGCACTGATAACGGCCACTTGTTAAAGTTATTAAGAACGATTTAATGTTTTTAAAAATATTTATCAGCCAGACCAAAAACTCTGTGTCTGTTCTTGTACTTCTTGACCTAAGTGCAGCTTTTGATACAATAGATCATGAGATATCTACTGAACAGACTCCAGAGTCTGTGTTGGACTTCAATGGTTCGAAGCAACTTGCATGGTTCAGATCATTACTTACACAATAGGAAACAATTTGTTAAAATTAAATGATGAAGTATCCAGTTACTCAATAATGAAATGTGGTAATTCCACAAGGATCAGTGCTTAGGTCCCAAGTACTCGCTTTTTCGTTATTCGATATGCTACCCCTTGGTGATATTATTCGGGCACATGGGGTAGATTTTCACTGCTACGCAGACGATACTCAGATATACATTTCCATGAAACCCGGCGAAGCACTACCACTTACTCGATTAGAGGCTTTGCATTACAGATATTAAAGCTTGGATGCTCTCCAATTTCCTGCTCTTAAACTCAGGGAAACCGAAATGCTGGTTTTAGGTCCTAAAAAACTAAGGGAGAAAATTGTGTACATATACTTTAAGTATTGATGGTTGCTTAGTTGTTCCAAATTCAGCTGTGAAAGACCTAGGTGTTACTATAGACCCAGATTTAACCTTTGGCGCGCACATAAAAAACATATCTAGAGTTGCTTTCTTTCAGTTAAGGAACATAGCTAAAATTAGGCATTTCCTATCAGAAGGGGATGCAGAGAAATTGATTCATGCTTTTGTTACGTCTAGGCTAGATTACTGTAATGCTCTGCTATCTGGCTGTCCTAAGCTGTTGCTAAATAATCTCCAGCTTGTGCAGAATGCAGCCGCTCGCATTTTAACGAGAACAAAGAAATATGAGCATATTACCCCAGTACTAGCATCACTTCATTGGCTACCAATTAAGCATAGGATAGACTTTAAGGTCTTGCTTCTGACTTTTAAAGCTTTACATGGACTTGCACCAGTGTATGTAATCTGCTTTTACCATATAAGCTGAAAAGATCCCTTCGTTCCCAAGACGCAGGCTACTTAGTAGTCCCTAGAATATCTAAAAACTTGACGGGTGGTAGAGCTTTCTCCTACAGAGCACCACTACTGTGGAACACCCTTCCAAAATCTATAAGGGAATCAGACACAGTCTCAATATTTAAGTCTAGATTAAAAACGCACCTTTATGATCAGGCTTATAATGAGTTGTAGTCCGGAGACAGGACCAGAGAAGCCCTTTTGTCATAGAGTAATGCGGAGTGACATCCTTTCCTTACTGTCGCCTGTCAACAGCTGTGACCCCATCTTCCTGGGCTGGCTCTTGATAGGTGGGTAGGATTGTTTACTCTCTCATGACTGGTTGGGTTCTAAAACCCTGTTTTAATAGCTTTGCAGCAATATGTTACTCCGGGGGGGGGTATTTGTCCAACCCCCCCCCCCCCCCCCCCCAAACTGTTCTCTCTCTCTCTTCTTCCACATTCCGCCGGCGGGGCTCATGCCCCGCATCTCGAGAGTTGCTGTCCAGCTTCCTGTCCAGCTTCCTGTCCATCGCCGCTTGCCCCTCCCTCCCCACCACCGCTGCCAGCCGATCCTGCCGCCATCGGCACCCGTTTTCCCATCATCATTGCCGCCACATCTGGACTGCCATCTAGCTGCTGCAATCTCCACTATCATGGATATTGCCAGTCAGTTTTGACCATGCTGGTCATTAAGATCTAGACCCTGAGCCGACCTGAGGAGAATGGGTTTCCCCCTTGAGTCTGGTTCCTCCCAAGGTTTCTTCCTAATTACACCAGGGAGTTTTTCCTTGCCACTGTTGCCTCTGGCTTGCTCTTGTGGGGGTTTAGGCTGGGTTTTTTCTGTGAAGCGCATTGTGACAACTTGTTGTGAAATACGCTATATAAATAAATATTGATTTGATTTGATTTGATTTATATTCCACAGTGTAACCCAGCACACCTGCTTTATATTCCACAGTGTAACCCAGCACACCTGCTTTATATTCCACAGTGTATCCCAGCACACCTGCTTTATATTCCACAGTGTATCCCAGCACACCTGCTTTATATTCCACAGTGTAACCCAGCACACCTGCTTTATGTTCCACAGTGTAACCCAGCACACCTGCTTCATGAGTCTGACCTCTGTTCCTCTGTTCATGCACATATAAAATGGCCTCCACTGAAACGGTCAAAAGCAGGTCCATTATTTTCTCCACCATCTAGTTTCTGCTTGTATGTTTGTGTCCCACCCACACACACACACACACACACACACACACAGGTGTACTTGAATACGTGCTACATTTACAACTTCCAGGCCTTTCAGAAAGTTTCCATAAAGCTGTTAGAGAGAAAATTGGCATTATTTCGCTGAATGATGCAGAAATTATCTGAATTTATGGCAATTCTGTTGCAAATGTATCTGAATTTTTGGCTGGGTTACACTGTGGAACATGAAGAAGATTGCAATAATGGGCCTCCCTATCCACCACTGGCACCAGTAGTCACAATTATAGGCCAATGACAGGCCTTTGATAACCCGGCAGTACCAAGGCCAATGAACTTTCAAGTAGAACTTTTTTGTTGTAGAAAAATAAAATGCGTTTGGATAAAAAATTCTTACTATAATTCACCAAAATAATAATACCATTAATGTTTA
>CM040394.1:112842569-112845069 GCA_022702515.1 Ilyophis sp. 1 JC-2022 | reverse complement strand
TGTTTCTGTACCTAATTGGCAACCAAAGGGTTACGTGGGTTCTGTGGAAAATAGTTTTCTGGGGATGAAAAATTAAAAGGTGCACAAATCTAACAGTGCAATTCCCATTATTCCCACAATGTACTGCAATTTCCAAATGCACCCACCATTACGTTATTAGGTCTCTTTTTGAATGCATTCTGCACAAGCCTCATCTACTCGGGTTTAAAGTGGATTTGGCTTCTCTTCCTCTGCAGTGGATCCTCGCTGAAGCCTTTCTGAGAAAAGTCACCTGAAGATGGTGAGGAGGACAAAGTTGACTCTCCTCTGCCTCCTCCTGTTAGGTACTGGAACTGCAGGTGAGGGCAGTGGACAAAAAGACCATCGATGCAACTAATCCAGGGGTAGGCAACCCTGGTCCTGGAGAGCCGCAGGGTCTGCTAGTTTTTGTTGTTATTCGCCATTTAATTGATCCATTAAAGCAGCCGATTACACAGTTAACTCACCTCACCTGGTTTCTCTGGTCTCAGCAGTTGCTGTATTTACGGTGAAAACAAAAACCAGCAGACCCTGCGGCTCTCAAGGACCCCCCCCCCCGAACTAATCAGACTACTTATCACACTCCTGCTGCTGGTAGTAACTATAGTGTCAAGTGCATGTTTAATTGTTTATTTTCTCTTGGAAAACAAATTAGTTTTTTTTGCTCTCAGCCCAAACAGGACACAGTGCTGGTGTAACTGCTCTTAACCGAAACAGGACACAGAACCATGGTATCTATGGGCTCCACCATAGATACAGAACCATGGTATCTATGGGCTCCACCATAGATACAGAACCATGGTATCTATGGGCTCCACCATAGATACAGAACCATGGTATCTATGGGCTCCACCATAGATACAGAACCATGGTATCTATGGGCTCCACCATAGACACAGAACCATGGTATCTATGGGATCCACCATAGATACAGAACCATGGTATCTATAGGCTCCACCATAGATACAGAACTAGGGTGATGCGATTACACAGTCACAGGGGTATATGGCAAGAACAGAGTATGGAAAATAATAATTTACAAATATCCTCACAACATTGTGGACAGAAGGTAATTACTTCAGTGTAGGATTACTTGTGGCTCTACCGGCTCATTCTCAATAAGTAAAGAAGCCAAAATGTCCTTATTGCGTTCTCTGACAGGGCTATGGCGTCTTGCGTTCTCTGACAGGGCCATGGCGTATTGCGTTCTCTGACAGGGCCATGGCGTATTGTTTCCCAAATTCTGCTCCATTTTCACTTTATATTTAGACTTTAGAATCTTATTTTTGTTACATTTTTGCTAAATAAGACAAAAAGATTGCCAATGGGGTGAGACAGTTTTACTAATTTCAAGATTTGCCAGTGGGGTAAAGCAAAAAGTAACTTAAAACAAGCTAATATTTTCACTTTAAAGAAAGAAAGAAAAACAGAGACATTTTTTGCAGTGTGCTCGCTGAAATATCCCTGGTACTGGCATCGTCAGGATTAGATAGCAGGATGTGGCTCGTGTTGCTACGGTTAAGTGCAGTGCTGTAGCAGCAGATCACATGGTGATATTAACCATGTATCCAAATGGTATGAAAGTGCTTTTAATCCCTGCTCCACTGTTTATTTTTAAAAGAGTGCAGTATTGGAGTGCAATGCCTAGTGCGTCCAGTGGGGGCGCTGCACCCTGTGCAGGGCTTTCTCGAGCACTTTGGGGTGGGGCCAGGCTGTGCTGCCAGGGAGATGGGAGAGGAGGAGACCCATGTGATCTCCGTGGGGAGAGCCAGTCCTGGATCACAAAAACAGGTACTCCTCTTTCTTTCGCTCCCCATCTCTCTCCTCTCTTTCGCTCCCCATCTCTCTCCTCTCTTTCTTTCGCTCCCCATCTCTCTCCTCTTTCTCTCGCTCCCCATCTCTCTCCTCCTTCTCTCGCTCCCCATCTCTCTCCCTCTCTCCTAGAACCGAGAAGCAGTTTTTTTTTGCTCAGAACGGTTCGAGGTTTGGTTTGGGACCCGGCTCCAGCCCTGGCACTGTGTCAGTGGGACAGCCCCATAAATAAGATGCTGTGATTTCTGAATCTCTCTCTCTGCAGGTGACCGTGACCCTGAGGCCTCTGCCCATCTCCCAAGCCCAAACCGATCTGTCACCCTGGTACTGAGCTCCCAGCATCCTGTACAATGGTACCTGGGAAGGCCAGAACTTACCCCCCAGCCTCTCCATTCTGGCCCAGGTAAGTCTTCCTCTGTGCTTAAGTGATGTAGGTTACTGGGGAGGAGCAATGTGGAGATGCCTGACAAGAAAGATCTATCGCCCTCTTGCAGAGGATGACTGAATTGCAGGTGAACATACCTGTGTGTACATAAGGTGTTCTTGTTGTCGCTGGCAGGTGAACATACCTAATTCGTTTGTGTGTATATAAGGTGTTGTGTCGCTGGCAGGTGGACATACCTGTGTGTATATAGGTGTTGTGTCGTGGCAGGTGAACATACCTGTGTGT
>CM040394.1:112744821-112842069 GCA_022702515.1 Ilyophis sp. 1 JC-2022 | reverse complement strand
AGGGAGGCCAAGTGGATTAGACTGAATGGAGACTGCGCGCACGGAGAATCAGAGGTGGAGTTAGTGTGTCAGCGGGGCTTGGATCAGCTGTGATCTGGGAGATGCGCATTGTGCTGTTGACTTGGGACAGCTTTGTCCTTGTGGCCGTTTGACTGCCTGGTGACACTGGCCAGCTCAAGACAGAGCTGTTGCTTGTGATAGTTGCACTTTATTGTGAGTTTGCCCCACTGTGTTGCAAGTGGCTAAAAGTGAAGTTCCTTTACAGGGAAAAAGGTGTTCCATTCCTTTAAGGGACAATATAAGACTGAAAAACAAGTGACAAGCTCCCCATTCCCAAAAACTACTACCCCAGAGAGTGGTCAAAATACAAGAGTCAGACTGAATCAAATACATTTTCCATAAGAGCTTTATTTGTAACATTTCACACCTTCGGTTCCATCCTAGATGGTTTAGTACATACAACAGCCAGTGCCAGGGTGGAGACGAGCAAGACGCATGCAGCCACTCCCAGGAGACCGTAACCAAGGAAAGACTGGGGCACTGGAAACAAAGAGAAAGATTAGCACAAATCACACTGCCACCATGATACCTACAGGGGAATCTCCCTCACCTTCACTCTGAAGCGTCTGGCCTGAGGCTGGGGGCTCTGGATTGGTCAGGATCACTGCCTTACTGGAAACCACAGCCTTCTCTTCAGTGGACCGCTTTCCTACAGGAACAATGGACCTTCCTGGAATAAAGGAACCACAGGTAGGAATCAGTACACATCCAATTTAGCCTAGAAGCCACTAGCACTACAATTCCCAGCACCACTCACTGTGTTTTCCACTGCATCGCTGTTCACAGCGGTCAGTAGCAGAGGGGTGGCAAACTTCTGTACTACAGTGGATAAACACCTGGGGACAGACACGCAGAAAGGATTGGAGGCTGATGGATTAAACAGGATGTCCCAAGCTGTAATGTACCAAATTGATGGAATACCATTTCATTCAGTGGAACGGAAGACGCAGGATCCACAAAGGTAAACATCTGCACCATAAAGCGCTTGTAGTGGGTGGGGAAGGGAAGTCCAGAGGAGCCATCTACAGGAACCAAGGTGGTCTGGTAAGGGTCAGCATGGTAGGGGCACCTGGGGAAAGACACAAATTCAGTACTGGGGGTGCTAAAGAATTGAGCAGGAAGACTAGTCAGGTAGCCAGTTACCCATCAACTAATAAGCTCCACTGGGGTAGGCTGAAGGGGCTGGAGGTGGACGTAGCCCAGCAGTGTTCCAGAAGCAGGACAAGACTGGGGTCAGTCCTCTCCAAGATGCGCACTTCCACATACACAGGTTCCCGTAGCACCTTGGTCACAGGGTAGTCCGCATCCCTGTAGTAGTCACTGTACACGTCAGCTACAGAGACCAGGGAACATAGGTTAGTAGTCCATAGAGGGGGGGTTAATATTTCTCACTATAAACTATAGCTTTACCATCAGCACATCCTTTAGCTCCCTTGGAGTCACATTGACCACTAGCCAGCCTGAGCTCCACACGAAGGGGCCCTGGAGCAGCTACTGGAAGGGGAGGAGGCACTGTATTCACCTCAGCCACCAAAGAAACCACAGCACTGCCAAGATACCTGCACTGGAAGGATAGCCTGGAGAAAAAGAACCACGAGTTAGCAGCAACCCAAGTGCAGAAAATGAGTCATGCCATAAACCCACCACTTACTCAAATACACTGTCCCTTGTGATGGAGCCTAAAGGACCAGTCGCCACATCATATGTGGCTGACATCTTGTTCTCATAGATCACATAATCCCCTTCCACCTGAAGAGGGGAGGGGTCAAGCGATTAGTAAAGAAAAGCCGCACAATGCAGTGAGTTTAATTTCTAAGAGGAATAACCCACCTGCACTGTGGTTCCACAGGCATAGACTGGGAATTGAAAGACCTCAAAAGCAGGAGAAGCAACGAAAGGACCACAGGAACCGTCACTGGGACCCTCCAGCAAGTTCACAGATCCAAGATCAAGCGGAGGCAAGGTGGAAGCTCTGGACACCACAACCTTGAACTGACCATCCCGGAGGCAGTGGACAGTAACTGTAGCAAAAAGCAGCATGAACCAAACATGGAGGCATGCAATGAGACCTGCAGACAATAATCATGGACAACTCACCTTCAGTTGCATAATAGCACTGCTGATCAAAGCAACAGTTGAGAGCTTCGCAATCCTCACGAGTAATAGCAGGTTCTCCACACTGCACTCTCGCAAAGTCACCAACTTGGCATCTATGAAAAGTCTCATCTTTTGATCCATAATATTTATTCTGATCCTGCGCCAAAACAAAGCCCAAAACCCCAAGCCATACTCCGAGCTGAAACTTAAGCACAATGCTCTCCATGATGTAAAAAGACAAATCACACTCAGAGAAGCCATCTTCTAGACTTTAAATACCTTTGCTCTCTGATTGTCTCAGCTGGGTAATTAGGTGATGTGAACTCCACATGATGATTAGACCTCCGCAATAAGGTGCACCTCGTTCTACATAAGCGTGTGTGTCTGTGATTTGCAGCACTGCATTTACCTGATTAATTCAGTTCACAGGAGTAAAATCCTTCTATTAGGAAGCAGCCTCAACCCAATCAAGATCTGCCATGTTGAATATAAAACATGTTATTTATTGTGATTTAAAAATTACAATAATTTTGATAGAGGCCTGTAATAATGGTCTTAGTCCTATCCATCTATTTAACAAATTTGCACACTGAGTGGATTGTTCTAGAACAGATGTTCTGAAACTCGCTAATCTGTGTTTGCATTGGGGAAAAAAACACTTGAGTTAATGTGCAAGTCAAAATTAAGGACAAATGTTGATTGAATCCAGGCCGATGTCTTGATCAATTGTCAAAAACATGAAGCTATTTTATATTTTTCCTTTAGAGACATTAATAAAATACAGGTTTTGCTTGTTATTTTCTTTGTCTTTGCAGTAAACTTTTCCACAATTTTTATTTTATTTTTAGTGACCTGGAGTCCATACTTTATGCAGTTAGGACCCCACTGATCTCACTCGCCAGTCTATAATTTAATCAAAACTAAAAATTTAATACGTTTAAAAAGATTTTTGCCATTTAGCATATTACAAAAAAGGTTTAATTAATCAGACTGATTCAAATTCTGGAGATGTAAATATGGGACATTTATTGAACATGACGTGTATGTATTTCTGGCATGTGGCTTAAATGTTAAAAATTTCTAAAAAGAATAAACAGATTTTTACAATTCAACAAAAGTGGAAAATCCAGGTTCAGAAAGTAGAAGCTTCTGACTATTTTATTCTAATCACCTCGATTTGCTAACTGCCACAATTCTTCAGCCAGAAGTGGAAACTAATTGGTGAAATCAGCTGGCTGAGTTCATGGGTAGAAGAAATACATGGGCTGTGTCCGAATACAACCCCAACACCCGTTTGAGGGTGAATATTTGACTCCACTTCGTCAAAAAGCTTTTGGCCGTGTCCAAATACGACCCCTACACCCATTTGAGGGTGTATATTTGAGTCCACTTAGTCAAAAAGCTTTTGAGTGGTCGACTTTTTCTCACAAATGGGGGCACTTAAAATACCAGTATGAACCCCATATTTCCGGGGTTTTGTTGAGGGAATTCAGGAGCACGCTCATCTGCAGAACGGTGAACTCATCCGACAATTTCAGTAAGTAACCCGGAAGTAAAAGCGTAAAAGACATAGAGCGTATATGTATATCTATGGTATAATATAGGTTCATATTACAAAATACTTTTTTTATTTTTGTTAATTCTATCTTCATTCATAATCTACACTTTGTAACAATCGTCATATGTTAACTGATTGATATTCTCAATAAAAAAATTAAATCATATTACGAACTACTTTCTCACTAGTTTGGAAAGAGTTTGGCGGAATTTCTTTCGCACACTGCTTGCAAAGACAGTGGACAGGGCACATAGGGACAGGGGTCTGAGTGGACAGGGCACATAGGGACAGGGGTCTGAGTGGACAGGGCACATAGGGACAGGGGTCTGAGTGGACAGGGGACAATGAACAGGGCACAGAGTTCGTATTCGGACACAGCCTCGGTGGTACCTTTACCTTCTGTGCCCTGGCCCACGACCGAATACAATCCCTTAACCCCTTTGGGGGCGCATATTTCAGTCAACTTCATCAAAAATCCTGAGTAGGGTATAGCTGCAGCCTGCAGACTCCAAGAAACGCCCTCCAAGAAACGCCCCTCACTCCAAGAAACGCCCCCAACCAACTACGGTGGCCTTGGGGGATCCTGTTGGTTCGCTGCTGTTAATCCGCAGCAAAATTATGCACACTAATATAAATGGGTATATACTGAAAGTATTTAAATGTATGTAAACCAGCTAAACAGTCCGTTCTATCCATATCCATTCTATCCATTGTTACCACTCATATTTCTGTCATGAGCCAAATTAATTACATTAGAGTGCTATATATTTTTACAATACAAGCTCGTGAAAATTAATATGGCCGGGGAGTCTATTGAAGAAGTCAGTAGTTTGTATTGAAATGGTCTGTTATAGCTCGCTAAAAGTATGGATTACGGCGAACCGTTCATAGCCTGCCCCAGCCGGCTGATATTTGTGGAGAGATGAAGTGCCAGAATAGATACACTTTCAGAATTACTCGATTGCTTTCGGCCGCTTAAGCGGCCCACAGCGTTCACTTTTTTCAATGGAATAATATGGTGCTGTGTCTGAAGATATTCATATCGAAAGCAATTTATTACATTGTTATTTTGTTGTATTGAAGACAAAAGTAGAATACTTTAGGAATATTTTATGAATGAAACTCATTCGTTAATGCAATTTAGAACTGTTCAATTAACCTATGTGTAACCTAATTGTAATTTTGAATTGTTATTTTGTATTTCTGAATCATTATTGTTTAATCATTCGGCAGGTTATCATTCGAGCAAGCTTGTTACCACCAGCTGTGCCAGCCGTTTCATTTTGTTCATTATTAAACCCTCCAGAATAAAACAGAACAACCCCTCTTTTTTAAATGTCACTCCTAAGTCCACTCTGAGATTCGTTAGTGCAACAGTTGCATTTTAATGGGCTGTATTGGCCTATTGGAATAGGAAAACGTCTTCCAGCATAATACATTTTATAGCCTTTTCTCTCAATTAAAACCTAACTTAAAAAATATTAATAATAAAAAAATGCACATATTGACAGACATGATTGTTCACGTCAATTTGTTGGCCTAACTAATGGGCAGGTTGGAGTTACATATACAGCTCTGGAAAAAATTAAGAGACCACTGCAAAATATCAGTTGTCTCGTTATTTCTATTCCGTACTCTAGCACTTTGAGTTTGAAAGGATACAATGACAATGAGGTTGAAGTGCAGACTGTCAGCTTTAATTTGAGGGTATTTCCATCCATATCGGATGAACAGTTTAGAAATTATAAAACCTTTTCTAGGTGGCATCCTATGACAGTGCCATGTTTAAAGTCACTAAGCTCTTCAGTACGACCCATTCTAATCCCAATGTTTATCTATGGAGATTTCATGGCTATGTGCTTGATTTTATGTACCTCTTAGCAGTGGGGGAGGCTGAAACACCTGAACTCAATACTTAGTAGGGGTGTCCACATACTTTTGGCCATATAGTATATATATATACACTGCTTAAAGAAATTAAGGGAACACTTAATCAACTCCTCGTTTAATATCTCCTCCACGCTCTTGAGACTGTGCTGGGAGACAATAGGTAACCTAATTCTCGTGGTTAATAGTAATAGTAAATCTCACTGTACTGTTTTAAAGCTGATCGTGAAAAACGAATAGCCCAACTAAAATGTTCCGTGAAACATATATATATATATATTTATTTATTTATTTCTTATTTCGTCCGTCATTAAATAACGTTATCTACACAATGTATGTAGCTAACGTTAATCTAAAATGTAGGCTATTGCCTGGTGGATTATAAATTAATAATTTTAATTGAAAATCTTACTCTTAGTTTAACTAACCAGGAATGTCATTATTGTAGTGTAGTTGGCCTATATCACATCATGAAAAGTAAAGCTATTTCTGATTATTTGCGCCATGCTTCTATCAATAATACAAATGGGCATTCTGATAAGGTCTGGGGTAATTTAGGGTACCCCTCTCTGCAGGGAAGAACAAATTGTGATTGGCAGATGGTGTCTGGCTGATAGCACAACATTCTTTAGTTTGACACATAACTTTAGTAGCTAGATTCAGCACTGGATTAGACGTGTTTCTGAACAAACTTTGTATTTCATAATAATTGCAAGTATAAGTGGCATTGCTGAAAATTAACGAATAGGCTGGTAACGGCATACTTTACGTAGTCTAATGACCTCAGTCGACTGAGCCAGATTTCGCTCATTACGCCGCTTACAAAAATACACAATTCCACACAGATAGGCCTACAGCATGACATCATTTAACATTAACGTTGCCCTGCATTGCTCTCTGACAATAAGCAGCTGAAGTAACTACGTCAGTTAGTTCCCTTCTGGAACTGAATGTGCTATACCTAGCTAGTTACATGGATGATCACTTGCTAGATAAACTAAAGAGAGCCAGAAAACGAACTTACGTTAACACGTTGCTATGATAACGTAGGCTAAATTCCCTCGTTTTTTTTTTTTGACGTTCAACTACGTTCACATAGCTAATTAGCTGAATAGGCGTTTCTTGTAGTGAGGGGCGTTTCTTGGAGGGCGTTTCTTGGAGTCTGCAGCTGCAGCTATGTAAACTTGAAAATCCCAGGATAAAACCATTATTTCCGGGGTTTGTTGAGGGGATTCAGGAGCACACTCATCCGACAATTTTGGGAAGTAAAACGGAAGTAAAAACAACAACTTGTAGTGCAAGAACGGAACGTATTACGAACTACTCTCGTTTTATTTTTGTTAATTCTAAATCAACAAAATACTTTTTTTATGTAAAACAAATGCCAAGTTACTGACGCATAGCCTACAAAGCACTGTCTGTAAGTCATTAATTCCAACTTGAAAAAAATAGGCCTGCCTTTAAAATATTGATATGAAAATGTGGCCAAGTTACAAAAAACAATATTGCCTATCGTAGCTCACACTAATTAAACTAGTTCTATTCCAAAGCAATGCTATCCAACCTTTACTAAATTATTTTATGTAACTTGGCCCTGTGTTTTTGCATCTTACCATCTCAAGAGAATTTGGTAATTCAAACTTTGTGCTAAACAAAAATTGCCTCATGAAACACATTTCAACAAATGTTTTCAACAGTTTAATAATTACACTCCAGAAAAGCTATGTTTATACTTTGTCAAGTTTACAGGTTTTAAAATATTTGTGAATTGTAGAGAAATTTGCAGCAGCACCAAACACATTTATATCAAGAAACATAATTTACAATAGAAAAAGTGGGGATGAGTAAATAAATAGATAAAAATGAGAAGTATTTTGACCTATAAAATGGCCTACATATTGCATTTTACAAACCTATCCATACGGTTGCCCCATTAATGTAGCCTCCTGTAAGTTCGTGGATCAGATGACGCCAATATGTAATGGTAGCCTAATTATGTTAACATGTCAAATAGCAATGTTTTGTGAACACAATTATCAACAGAAGAATGTAAGCTCTGTAGGACCACACAGGTTTCTATTCAAATACAAATATTTAAAACAGTGAATTATAATCATCCTGTGCTTAGACCCAAAGCACTGGATGCAGACAATTGTTCAAACATACCCTGTAATCCAGTAATTTCTTTTCTACCAAGTAACACATTTGATTCAGATTATTTACATTATAAATGATTCTTACCGTTTGATGTGGCAGTTTTATTGACCATTCTCTTGATGGTAAAATTAAAACACAGGGCCTAGTTACATTAAATAATTTAGGAAAGATTAGATAGCATTGCTTTGGAAGAGAGCTAGTTTAATTAGTGTGAGTTGCAATAGGCAATATTGTTTGTTGTAACTTGGTCACATTTTGATATCAATACTGTTAAAGGCAGGCATAGTATTTGCAAGGTGTAATTAATGACAGTGCTTTCTAGGCTACGCATCAGTAACTTGGTATTTATTTTTACATTAAATGTTTTGTTCAGATTAGATAACCATTTCAGCTTTAAATTTTTTTTTTGAAATTTGTGGCATACCTTAGATTTACTCTTCCTTCAAGAAACAATTGTTTTATACAAATCTTATTGTACCAATAATTATGAAAATTCAGAAGAGGGTATAGGCTTAAAATCCAGAGTTATGCTGCATTCATGTGGTGCCAGATTCATGGTTTACAAGTTTCCCACCAGTAAGGTCCACATGAACACCTTCCCAGATGATCGTCGGGGAAATCAGGATTCTAGATGCAACAGGAAGTGGCCGAGTTGAGTCCTCTTACCAAAACGGCAAGAACAAAAATCAAGTAGTGTGGACGGTGATAAGTCATAAAATAACCATAAGTGAAGCAGCTACAAGTTTAAGACTTTGATCACTATAGTACTACAGCAGTCAATTCCATGTGGCTTTTGCATTCGTAGCCTCCTGAAGTAGCCAAAGATTGCTCGTCTA
The DNA here is from genome assembly GCA_022702515.1 of Ilyophis sp. 1 JC-2022. Taxonomy (NCBI): domain Eukaryota; kingdom Metazoa; phylum Chordata; class Actinopteri; order Anguilliformes; family Synaphobranchidae; genus Ilyophis; species Ilyophis sp. 1 JC-2022. The sequence continues at coordinate 112,833,474 of CM040394.1, read as the reverse complement.
GAAGACTGGACTAAAAAAAAAAACCTAATGTAATTCTAGAGATCTTCCGACCTTAAAGCATGTGAACAATGTTAGACAACAATTGGATTTCCTCCAATGTTGGTTTCAAATGTTCCCCAGCATTGAAGACGTTACTTTAGCGCTCACGGCATTTGGCATCATTTACCCTCCAGCAAGACCAGAAGGCAGGGTGCAGTGAGCTGGAACATCCTAGAGGCCCTGGGCCCATAGCCAGTTAACTAGTCTGGGACAATTACATTCTAGCATCACCTTTACTCAGGGACAATTGGCAGCCAATTAAAAGCTGAAATGCAGAACAATGGGACAAGGTTGTGGTAAGCTCCCCAGCCCCCATAAAGCACAACCCAAGGGTAGTCAAAATGCAAGAGTCAGACTGAATCGAATACAATTTCCATAAGAGCTTTATTTGTAACATTTCACACCTTCGGTTCCATCCTAGATGGTTTAGTACATACAACAGCCAGTGCCAGGGTGGAGACGAGCAAGACACACGCAGCCACTCCCAGGAGACCGTAACCAAGGAAAGACTGGGGCACTGGAAACAAAGGGAAAGATTAGCACAAATCACACTGCCACCATGATACCTACAGGGGAATCTCCCTCACCTTCACTCTGAAACGTCTGGCCTGAGGCTGGGGGCTCTGGATTGGTCAGGATCACTGCCTTACTGGAAACCACAGCCTTCTCTTCAGTGGACCGCTTTCCTACAGGAACAATGGACCTTCCTGGAATAAAGGAACCACAGGTTGGAATCAGTACACATCCAATTCAGCCTAGAAGCTGCTAGCACTACAACTCCCAGCACCACTCACTTTGTTTTCCACTGCATCGCTGTTCACAGCGGTCAGTAGCAGAGGGGTGGCAAACTTCTGTACTACAGTGGATAAACACCTGGGGACAGAAACAGAAAGGATTGGAGGCTGATGGATTAAGCAGGACATCAAGCTGTAATTAACTGAATTGATGGAATACCATTTCATTCAGTGGAACGGAAGACGCAGGATCCACAAAGGTAAACATCTGCACCATAAAGCGCTTGTAGTGGGTGGGGAAGGGAAGTCCAGAGCCGCCATCTACAGGAACCAAGGTGGTCTGGTAAGGGTCAGCATGGTAGGGGCACCTGGGGAAAGACACAAATTCAGTACTGGGGGTGCTAAAGAATTGAGCAGGAAGACTAGTCAGGTAGCCAGTTACCCGTCAACCAATAAGCTCCACTGGGGTAGGCTGAAGGGGCTGGAGGTGGACGTAGCCCAGCAGTGTTCCAGAAGCAGGACAAGACTGGGGTCAGTCCTCTCCAAGATGCGCACTTCCACATACACAGGTTCCCGTAGCACCTTGGTCACAGGGTAGTCCGCATCCCTGTAGTAGTCACTGTACACGTCAGCTACAGAGACCAGGGAACATAAGTTAGTAGTCCATAGAGGGGGGGTTAATATTTCCCACTATAAACTATAGCTTTACCATCAGCACATCCTTTAGCTCCCTTGGAGTCACATTGACCACTAGCCAGCCTGAGCTCCACACGAAGGGGCCCTGGAGCAGCTACTGGAAGGGGAGGTGGCACTGTATTCACCTCAGCCACCAAAGAAACCACAGCACTGCCATGATACCTGCACTGGAAGGATAGCCTGGAGAAATAGAACCACGAGTTAGCAGCCACCCAAGCGCAGAAAATGAGTCATGCCCTAAAGCCACCACTTACTCAAATACACTGTCCCTTGTGATGGAGCCTAAAGGACCAGTCGCCACATCATATGTGGCTGACATCTTGTTCTCATAGATCACATAATCCCCTTCCACCTGAAGAGGGGAGGGGTCAAGCGATTAGTAAAGAAAAGCCACACAATGCAGTGAGTTTAATTTCTAAGAGGAATAACCCACCTGCACTGTGGTTCCACAGGCATAGACTGGGAATTGAAAGACCTCAAAAGCAGGAGACGCAACGAAAGGACCACAGGAACCGTCACTGGGACCCTCCAGCAAGTTCACAGATCCAAGATCAAGCGGAGGCAAGGTGGAAGCTCTGGACACCACAACCTTGAACTGACCATCCCGGAGGCAGTGGACGGTAACTGTAGCAAAAAGCAGCATGAACCAAACATGGAGGCATGCAATGAGACCTGCAGACAATAATCATGGACAACTCACCTTCAGTTGCATAATAGCACTGCTGATCAAAGCAACAGTTGAGAGCTTCGCAATCCTCACGAGTAATAGCAGGTTCTCCACACTGCACTCTCGCAAAGTCACCAACTTGGCATCTATGAAAAGTCTCATCTTTTGATCCATAATATTTATTCTGATCCTGCGCCAAAACAAAGCCAAAAACCGCAAGCCATACTCCGAGCTGAAACTTAAGCACAATGCTCTCCATGATGTAAAAAGACAAATCACACTCAGAGAAGCCATCTTCTAGACTTTAAATACCTTTGCTCTCTGATTGTCTCAGCTGGGTAATTAGGTGATGTGAACTCCACATGATTATTAGACCTCCACAATAAGGTGCACCTCGTTCTACATAAGCGTGTGTGTCTGTGATTTGCAGCACTGCATTTACCTCATTAATTCAGTTCACAGGAGTAAAATCCTTCTATTAGGAAGCAGCTTCAACTCAATCAAGATCTGCCATGTTGAATATGAAACAGGTTATTTATTGTGATTTAAAAATTACAATAATTTTGATAGAGGCCAGTAATAATGGTCTTAGTCCTATCCATCTATTTAACAAATTATCACACGGAGTGGATTGTTCTAGAACAGATGTTCTGAAACTCTGAATCTGTGTTTGCATTGAAAAAAAGAAACACTTGAGTTAATTTGCAAGTCAAAATTAAAAACAAATGTTGATTGAATCCAGGCCGATGTCTCGATCAATTGTGAAAAACATGGTTATTTGATATTTTTTCATTAGAGACATTAATAAGATACAGGTTTTGCTTGTTATTTTCTCTTTTTGCAGTAAACTTTCCACAATTTCTATTTTATTTTCAGTGACCTGGAGTCCATACTTTATGCAATTAGGACCCCACTGATCTCACTCGCCAGTCTATAATTTAATCAATATGAAAAATTTAATGTTTTATAAAATAATTTGCCATTTAGCATATTACAAAAAACAAAAGTTTAATTCATTGGACTGATTTGAATTCTGTGGATGTGAATATGGGACATTTATTCAAAATGACGTGTATGCATTTTTGGCATGTGGCCTTAATGTTTAAATTTTCTAGAAACAATGAATAGCTTTTTACAATTGAATAAAAGTGTAAAATCCAGGTTCAGAAAGTAGAAGCTCCTGACTATTTTGTTCTCATGTTGATTTGCTAACTGCCACAATTCTTCAGCCAGAAGTTGTAACTAACGTGTGGAATCAGCTGGCTGAGTTCATGGGTGGAAGAAATACATGGTGGGACTTTTACCTTCTGAGCCCTGGGCCGTGACCGAATACGATCCCTTAACCAGTGTTGGAGGTCTCGAGGCCGTTTTTAAAAGCCTCGGCCTCGGAAAGCAAGGACTCAGACTCGGCTCGACCCTTCCGGACTCGATGACTCTGGTCGAGGCCGAATCGAGACCCACAAATTGGACTCATATTGTTCCCATCATTTCCCTTGTTTTCTGTTTCAATTACTTTAGATTTGTGCACTATTTTTTAAACTTACTTGAAAATGTATTGTATCATGTCTGCAGGAACTAGGGATGGGAATCCTTGGACTCGTTCGCCTTCGGGCATATCAATTCTCTTATCGATTCCAGAATGTATTTCTGACAGCTACACATAGCAAAACAGCGTCACATCATGCGCGCTGTCGTTTTTCAGTTTGGCGCTCCGTCTAAAAATAGTCTATTAAATGTAAACGTCATTTTTTGAAAACTAATTTAAGCTACTACCATTTAAAAATCTATATAAAATGTGTTCGCGTAAGCTCTCCATTTTGTGACCCGTCTTCGGAAATGATCAACTATTCAACAGATGTGTGGAGTGAATGGACTTCCCTCGGGAGCCTATAACTAACTACAAGTGTAAAACTACAGTGTTTTGATTGGTGGTAGGATAATCTGACAACGATTTCCTGCTTGGTCACGCACAGATGAGTAGATTTGGAAAGCGAATAACTAACCTCAATTAGCTAAATGCAGAGGTGGAAATCCAGGGGACATAAAGTAAAAGTCCTTCCCAGTATTTTGCTCCAATCATATGGATTTGCTAATTAACATAATTCTTCAGTGAGGAGGTAGAACTAATTAGTGAAATCAGCTGGCTGAGTCTATGGGTGGAAGAAACACACGGTAGGATTTTTACTTTATGTCCCCTGGATTTCCACCTCTGGCTAAATGATAATCTTCTATCTTTGTCATCTTCAGTTAATAAGAGGAGCCAGCTTGCCTCCAAAAAATGGTCAGTTCACGTTAAAGATCTCGTCTTTCTTCCATGTAAATGTATAGGCTACATGAGACAGGGGAGAATGGTGAGAGTTGAAACTGTTCTGATAATACAGAAACCAACGCAAACGTTACGGTGCAGCTTTATGAAACACGCCTAGGAGCTTAACTAACTCATAAGTAAAGTTTGCGATCTTCATTAGAGAATGAAACTCCTAAATATTCCAATCACAGAGCAGCGGTTAAACAACAATATTTGGTAACACTTTACAATAAGGGGACACACCTCATGCCTTAACTAATGCATGACTCATCATGATTTAATGCATGAATTAACGCATGATGTATCATGAACTCTGTGCGGCTCAATATTAATAAACGATCAAGCCATTATTAATTCATGTGATTACTGTACACTTAATGCATCATCAATTAATGAACATTAACTCAAAGTTAAGTCATACATTAAGTAACATGTCATCAAAGTAGCTGCAAACCAGTTAGGGAGACAAAAGCTTCTCAGACAATCAGTGGTGAATTTATCCATTTTGGGGCCCCCAAAACTCCTCCTGACAGCGTGCTGACAAAGCTGTTCGCTTAAAGGAAAATTCTGCCAGTGTGGCTTCTAATGCCCCCTCCCCCCTCCTATCATTTACCTGTGGAAAGGCTTTTCCCCTTGTGCAAATGGTGACAGTAATATCAAATGTTTTATGTTATGTTAATTTATCGTAGAAAGTGCATAATTAGTAGATATGTTCAATGATAGCCTATATTTGCCAATATTCAGTCATTCAGACTATGCTTCTGGGCGAACCCTACAGTAGGCCTATCTTTAATGTGTCATAAGAAAATCACGCTTAATAGATTTGATGGTGGTCTTTGTAAATAATATGGAGTCAATGTGTGTGGATTATGACAGCCATTCATCTGTTTTACAGAATGAGTACTTTGTACTTATTTTTCAATGATATAGTTACCAATACTCAAGGTTAATATATACGCTATCTGTTGGAAAAATTGGGTCAGGGTTGAGTGCGATACCCCAAAAACATCCAGTAAGTGGCAGTTCTGAGATCAGAAACAACCTTGTTAATGATAGGTCAGAGGAGAATGGCCAGACGCATTCAAGCTAACAGAAAGGCCAAAAAATTAAAATGAACAACAGTGGTGAGCAGAGTATTATCACTGAATGCATGTGTTGAACCCTGAAAGGGATGGGCTGCAGCAACAGAAGATTAGATAATACTAGGTAGGTATTCCTAATACAGTAGATACTGAGTGTACATTGTAAGGAGTTTATCATTAAATTTCATCATTAATTCACACATGCGATCACCATTACTTCCTAAGTACTTAGCTGACTTGTGTCCCTCTAAGTAAAGTCATGGCATGATACTAATTTGTAAATGATTACTTAATGTAGATTGATAGAAGGCAAGCATTTGTTAACCATGAGTCCATCATTACTTTATTATAAGTTCAATGAATTGTGACCCTTCAAGTAAAGTCACACACGATTCTTCATATAGTAATGATTACCCCATCATCACATCACTATTACTTAATAAATAGCTCAATGATTTCTGCACCCTTGAAAACATATTAAAATAAACCAGTCAAAAGACGTCAAAATAGAACATCAATGTTTTATTAATTATACACGTGGAACACAATTTATAAAGACATTCAAAAGGACCTCACTCCCATTTCCTCTCAGTCGCCATATCTGATTTTTATAAATCCCCTTAGCCCTCTCTATATTTTGCGTTTGTCCCCCACTGTTAGGATCAATAAAGCTCCTGCTGTGGTTAACAATGAAATGTGTGTATCCAGCAGTGGCAACGCCACTGATCACTTATTATTGTGGTCCCCCGATGAACGTGTCAAAATTTGGGAGCAGTCTTCACCAGTCTCAGAACTGGCCATTTCCTCTGATACCTCAAAATCCCAAAAACCTATTTCCGCCTCCTCCATGTCCTGCCATATCTCCCACGACCCTACTGTTAAAAGAAGATAATTTACAAATCAAAACTAGAATGGCACTCAGAGACATAGACACCAAAAAAAAGTGGGCAATACACTGAACTCTACGATATTGAACGGACTTAACCGCTTGCTTTTATTGCCGAAGTTACAGCAACCAATATGGCCTCCAGTGCACTGCACCTCTCAATTTCCACTTGGGCTATAATTTAGAAACCCCTGCCTTTTTCTACCAAAGCTAAAGGGTTAACAGTCATATATTAAAACCAGGTATATCCACAATACATATAAGAATAATAATCAATGCGTGATTATACTTGACACGATACAAAACTAGTTGTTGTTTTACTCATCGGAGATTACTCTGGTTGGTCTTCTTGAACACGTGATGATGACTAGCTGACAGATAGCCAACAGAAATCAGTATGAAAAGGTTGAACTACATGTAGGTTTATTACGACATCACGTAAAGTAGTTGAATCTAATTCAGTTCAATTTTTTTTTTTGTTCAAGATCACCGAAATAAAGTTAATGAGTTTTCTTGCACACTGAATATGCACGCACAGATAGGAGGCAAAAGATCACATCTATCACCAGAGACCGTTTTAACACACACACACACACACACCTATATTTCTGGTGGCAACTGAAGGATAACTAAGTTAGGCTACTGTACATGTTCCTCGAAAAATCCAATTATTTCAATAAGTCCAGTCCTGAGCTCACATGACAGGGGAACGTTAGATACATACATTAGATACATACGTTAGATACATCTGTGGGCGGCAGTGTGGTATAATGGTTAAGGAACTGGGTTTGTAACCGAAAGGTTGCAGGTTCAATTCCCAGGTCGGACGCTGCCGTTGTACCCTTGAGCAAGGTACTTCACCTGCATTGCTTCAGTATATATCCAGCTGTATTAATGGATACTATGTATAAATGCAAAAGAAATGCTGTGTAAGTCGCTCTGGATAAGAGCGTCTGCTAAATGCCTATAATGTAATGTAATGTAACATACAAATGTTACTCCGAAAAGGACATTTCTAAGGGAATTATGCAATGTAACATTTGCCTAACTAGCTACTGTTACAGTTAGCAGCAATATGCAAATCCTCGTGTGTTCTAATACTAATGCCACTGAACTAGCCTAAATAAATTGGACATTGGCAAGCCAGCAAGCAAAATTACAAGTGATAGTAGGCCTCATAGCAGCTAGCTTGCTAGCTATTTGTGTCTGAGATTGATTCGCTACGTCGATTTATTTTGCAAACATAGCCAACATTGAACGCATTTACAATGAGCTAACTAGCTACATAAACTACTTACCGGAATTTAAGTAACATTTATGTAGTTTAAAAGGGTTAAAAGCATTCGGTTTTGTCTAGGATCTTCTGCAGCGCATTCACATTTGCGAGCTGGATTCATACCATAGACAGTCTGTAGAAAGTAGATCCGTCCAACAGAGTTCTGTAAAACATTTTAGATATATGACTAGATACAAAAATGACGCTTTTCCCCACTGGATGTTTTGTCCGTACAAGAGAAAGTGATCAGGCATCCGCAGTAGTATTTGCAGTTACAAAACGTATGCTTAGAATGAAGCGCATCAGCCTGGCGCTAGCCGGTTTTAAAGTTGGTTTTCGTTGGATAGTCACAATCATAACGGGTTGTAAGTTGTGGTACTGGGTCCTGAAAATATAGGCATATATAATCTAAAAAGAAGATTTTAATTTCGTCTGTCTGATAATGACCCGTTTAGCGAACTGTTTTGTAAAAACACCCATTGACTTCCATTCATTAAACGAGCGCCTGTTGTCTGTCTAATAGATTCTATTAGTTTTCATGGAAGTTCGAACTACCGTACATTACGGTTGTGGTCATTGTATACGGAAAGCTAAAGGCGACAAAAGTCACAAACGGGTTATCTGGATTGTAAAAAATAAAAACGCTTTTAATAACTTCCTTAGCCTCCAATCAGTCGATAAAATAAAAAATAAAAAAACATGTATTTTACTCTTCCATTTATCATTTAATCATTATTGTACCCATTCCCTAATCAGAGTCATATGTTGAGTGAGTCATATATTGACCAACCAGAGTCTTTTGTTGGCTGTGCGATAAGTAAAACATCAATACTATATATATTTGTTATTGTGTCAAGTAAAATCACAGATGGATTATTCTGTATTATGGTATAACTGGGTTGAAAATATGACTAAAGCACCATAGTTTAAGTAGAAACATATTAGAAGTAGGTGTTCACCCAACAGCTTATTCGTCTGAATTATTGAATATTGCAAATAGGCTAATATTGAAAAAAAATGACAAATTATTAATTTCCTAAGATAAATTAAATTAAAATAACATTAAAAATGTGATATTGTAAGCCACACAGATCCTGTCTCCTTATATGCACAAGCAATGCCTTGATCATTTATTAATATTGAGCCACACAGAGTTCATGATAGATCATGCATTAATTCATGCATTAAATCATGATGAAATCATGATGAGTCATGCATTAGTTACGGCATGAGTTGTGTTCCCTTATTGTAAAGTGTTACCCAATATTTTAGCCATTTGTTTTGACATAACGTTAAACTGATAATTTAACCTCTTCTCGCGTCCTGGCTTTTTAATTATTTTCTGGTCTCTTATTTTCTTTGATGTCTGATATTTTTAAGCACTCGTATTGATCGAGCCAAATTGCATTTACAATGCCATCTCAATTTACAGAATTATACAATTTGGACTGTTTTATTGGATGCTCTGCCACTGTGCAGGCATAAATATAGCAGATAAATATTTTTCCATGATATGACTAAGAAATATGAATGAAAAACGAATGCTTTATACTTTATAAATATTATGTCATTGGATCCATTTTAGATGAGCACCCGATACTAATAGTAGCCTAGCCAAATAGTTGATTTTTTTAATAGCCTGGGAGCAAATTATATTTAAGGAATCGATAAAGAATCGGATCGATAAGCAGAATCAATAATGGCATCGGTATCAATTAAATCTTACGATTCCCATCTCAAGTAGGAACAGATCGCGAGCGTGTATCACTGCATGCATATCGCTATACACGCGCTGATCTGATATGCGTTTACGCCGTCGATCGATATACATTATATACGTGCAGCAACATTGGACAGTGCACGAGTACACACTACACAGACCCAGACTGCACTAGACACACGCATACACATCCCAGCAGCAGCGCTCTACACGCATACACATCCCAGCAGCAGCGCTCTACACGCATACACATCCCAGCAGCAGCGCTCTACACGCATACACATTCCAGCAGCAGCGCTCTACACGCATACACATCCCAGCAGCAGCGCTCTACACGCATACACATCCCAGCAGCAGCGCTCTACACGCATACACATCCCAGCAGCTGCGCTCTACACGCATACACATCCCAGCAGCAGCGCTCTACACGCATACACATCCCAGCAGCAGCGCTCTACACGCATGCACATCCCAGCAGCAGCGCTCTACACGCATACTCATCCCAGCAGCAGCGCTCTACACGCATACACATCCCAGCAGCAGCGCTCTACACGCATACACATCCCAGCAGCAGCGCTCTACACACATACACATCCCAGCAGCAGCGCTCTACACGCATACACATCCCAGCAGCAGCGCTCTACACGCATACACATCCCAGCAGCAGCGCTCTACACGCATACACATCCCAGCAGCAGCGCTCTACACGCATACACATCCCAGCAGCAGCGCTCTACACGCATACACATCCCAGCAGCAGCGCTCTACACGCATACTCATCCCAGCAGCAGCGCTCTACACGCATACTCATCCCAGCAGCAGCGCTCTACACGCATACACATCCCAGCAGCAGCGCTCTACACTCATACACATCCCAGCAGCAGCGCTCTACACGCATACACATCCCAGCAGCAGCGCTCTACACACATACACATCCCAGCAGCAGCGCTCTACACGCATACACATCCCAGCAGCAGCGCTCTACACACATACACATCCCAGCAGCATAGCGCTCTACACGCATACACATCCCAGCAGCAGCGCTCTACACGCATACACATCCCAGCAGCAGCGCTCTACATGCATACACATCCCAGCAGCAGCGCTCTACACGCATACACATGTATGCACAGCCGGTCAAAGAAGCGGCGCACTTTCATTTCTTTTGATTAAAAAAATCTGAGCTATCGACTATCGCTAACAGCCCTTTCACATGTGAAACTAGACATGTTACTGATAGACATACATGAGCATGAATTCCAGCAAGAAAACTGTGCAAAAAGGGCCGAACATCACCTTGCAAGAAACATGTGGTACCGCGCCAAAGGTTAAACATTTGCATACGTAAATGAATTAAGTGCGTACGCGCGGGTTTACGAAAATGTTTTGTGTTTTTTTGGGGGGGGGAGGATTTATTTCAATTCAATTGATTATTACACTGAGCCTCTTAACATTATACAATTTTAATTTTCCATATACATGGTAGAATTTTTAGCGCTGGACTCAGTGGACTTGACAACACTGCTCTTAACCTCTTTGGGGGTGCATAAGTCAACTTCGTCAAAAAGCTTTTGAGTGGGTGACTGACAAATGGGGGCACTTTCAATCACTGGATGAAACTCTTATTTCAAGGGTTTTGTTGAGGGGATTCAGGAGCACCCTCATTTACAGAACTGTACTCAGCTCCCGATTTCAGGAAATAAACCAGAAGTAAAAACTACAACTTATAGTACATGAACAGGACATATTACAAGCCACCTTTTTTAAATGCCATCACAAAAAAAATGTATGTAAAGAAATGCGACATTACTCACACTTGCATACAAAGCACTGTCCAAGTCATTAATTCCACCTTGCAAAAGTAATGCCTGCCTTTAAAAGTATTGATATCAGAATGTGGCCCAGTTATAACATATTGCAGATCACACCAATTAAACTAGCTCTATTCCAAAGCAATGCTATACAAGCTTTAAATTATTTTATGCAACTGCTGTGTTTTTTCATCCAAAGAGGAAGAGTACAGGGAAGCAGTGGAGCAATGACTAGGGAGGCCAAGTGGATTAGACTAAACGGAGACTGTGCGCATGGAGGAGAATCAGAGGTGGAGTTAGTGTGTCAGCGGGGCTTGGATCAGCTGTGATCTGGGAGATCGGCATTGCGCTGTTGACTTGGGGCAGCTTTGTCCTTGTGGCCGTTTGACTGCCTGGTGACACTGGCCAGCTCAAGACAGAGGCAGAGGAGGAGCTGTTGCACTGTGTTGCGAGTGGCTAGTGAAGTTCTTTTACAGGAAAAAAAAAAAGGTGTTCCATTCCATTATCCAAGGGACAATATAATACTGAAACAGTGACAAGCGCCCCATTCCCAAAAACTACTACCCCAGAGAGTGGTCAAAACACAAGTCAGACTGAATCAAATACATTTTCCATAAGAGCTTTATTTGTAACAATTCACACCTTCGGTTCCATCCTAGATGGTTTAGTACATACAACAGCCAGTGCCAGGGTGGAGACGAGCAAGACGCACGCAGCCACTCCCAGGAGACCGTAACCGAGGAAAGACTGGGGCACTGGAAACAAAGGGAAAGATTAGCACAAATCACACTGCCACCATGATACCTACAGGGGAATCTCCCTCACCTTCACTCTGAAGCGTCTGGCCTGAGGCAGGGGGCTCTGGATTGGTCAGAATCACTGCCTTACTGGAAACCACAGCCATCGCTTCAGTGGACCGCTTTCCTACAGGAACAATGGACCTTCCTGGAATAAAGGAACCACAGGTAGGAATCAGTACACACCCAATTCAGCCTAGAAACCACAAGCACTGCAACTCCCAGCACCACTCACTTTGTTTTCCACTGCATCGCTGTTCACAGCGGTCAGTAGCAGAGGGGTGGCAAACTTCTGTACTACAGTGGATAAACACCTGGGGACAGACGAGCAGAAAGGATTGGAGGCTGATGGATTAAGCAGGACATCAAGCTGTAATGTACTGAATTGATGGAATACCATTTCATTCAGTGGAACGGAAGACGCAGGATCCACAAAGGTAAACATCTGCACCATAAAGCGCTTGTAGTGGGTGGGGAAGGGAAGTCCAGAGGAGCCATCTACAGGAACCAAGGTGGTCTGGTAAGGGTCAGCATGGTAGGGGCACCTGGGGAAAGACACAAATTCAGTATTGGGGCTGGTGCTAAAGAATTGAGCAGGAAGACTAGTCAGGTAGCCAGTTACCCGTCAACCAACAGGCTCCACTGGGGTAGGCTGAAGGGGCTGGAGGTGGACGTAGCCCAGCAATGTTCCAGAAGCAGGACAAGACTGGGGTCAGTCCTCTCCAAGATACGCACTTCCACATACACAGGTTCCCGTAGCACCTTGGTCACAGGGTAGTCCGCATCCCTGTAGTAGTCACTGTACACGTCAGCTACAGAGATCAGGGAACATAGGTTAGTAGTCCATAGAGGGGGGGGTTAATATTTCTCATTATAAACTATAGCTTTACCATCAGCACATCCTTTAGCTCCCTTGGAGTCACATTGACCACTAGCCAGCCTGAGCTCCACACGAAGGGGCCCTGGAGCAGCTACTGGAAGGGGAGGAGGCACTGTATTCACCTCAGCCACCAAAGAAACCACAGCACTGCCATGATACCTGCACTGGAAGGACAGCCTGGAGAAAAAGAATCACGAGTTAGCAGCAACCCAAGAGCAGAAAATGAGTCATGCCATAAACCCACCACTTACTCAAATACACTGTCCCTTGTGATGGAGCCTAAAGGACCAGTCGCCACATCATATGTGGCTGACATCTTGTTCTCATAGATCACATAATCCCCTTCCACCTGAAGAGGGGGAGGGGGGGGGTAAAGCGATTTGTAAAGAAAGGCCGCACAATGCAGTGAGTTTAATTTCTACGAGGAATAACCCACCTGCACTGTGGTTCCACAGGCATAGACTGGGAATTGAAAGACCTCAAAAGCAGGAGACGCAACGAAAGGACCACAGGAACCATCACTGGGACCCTCCAGCAAGTTCACAGACCCAAGGTCAAGCGGAGGCAAGGTGGAAGCTCTGGACACCACAACCTTGAACTGACCATCCCGGAGGCAGTGGACGGTAACTGTAGCAAAAAGCAGCATGAACCAAACATGGAGGCATGCAATGAGACCTGCAGACAATAATCATGGACAACTCACCTTCAGTTGCATAATAGCACTGCTGATCAAAGCAACAGTTGAGAGCTTCGCAATCCTCACGAGTAATAGCAGGTTCTCCACACGGCACTCTCGCAAAGTCACCAACTTGGCATCTATGAAAAGTATCATCTTTTGATCCATAATATTTAGTCTGATCCTGCGCCAAAACAAAGCCAAAAACACCAAGCCATACTCCGAGCTGAAACTTAAGCACAATGCTCTCCATGATGTAAAAAGACAAATCACAATTAGAGAAGCCATCTTCTAGACTTTAAATACCTTTGCTCTCTGATTGTCTCAGCTGGGTAATTAGGTGATGTGAAGTCCGCATGATTATTAGACCTCCACAATAAGGTGCACCTCGTTCTACATAAGCGTGTGTGTCTGTGATTTGCAGCACTGCATTTACCTGATTAATTCAGTTCACAGGAGTAAAATCCTCCTATTAGGAAGCAGCCTCAACTCAATCAAGATCTGCCATGTTGAATATGAAACAGGTTATTTATTGTGATTTAAAAATAACAATAATTTTTATAGAGGCCAGTAATAATGGTCTTAGTCCTATCCATCTATTTAACAAACTATCACACTGAGTGGATTGTTCTAGAACAGATATTCTGAAACTCTGAATCTGTGTTTGGGTTGGAAAAAAAAATGTGCAAGTCAAAATTAAGGACAAATGTTGATTGAATCCAGGCCGATGTCTTGATCAATTGTCAAAAACATGGAGCTATTTTATATTTTTCCGTTAGAGACATTAATAAGATACAGGTTTTGCTTGTTTTTTTTTTTTTTGTCTTTGCAGTAAACTTTCCACAATTTTTATTTTATTTTTAGTGACCTGGAGTCCATACTTTATGCAATTAGGACCCCGCTGATCTCACTCGCCAGTCTATAATTTATTGAATACGAAAAAGTTTATTAACAGCTTTTTACAATTCAACAAAGGTGGAAAATCCAGGTTCAGAAAGTAGAATCTCTGACTATTTTGTTCTAATCACCTCTATTTGCTCACTGCCACAGTTCTTCAGCCAGAAGTTAGAACCACCAAACTAATTTATGTAGGGCGGCAGTGTAGTACAGTGGTTAAGGAACTGGGTTTGTAACTGAAAGGTTGCAGGTTCGAGTCCCACGTCGGACACTGCCGTTGTACCCCTGAGCAAGGTACTTCACCTGAATTGCTTCAGTATATATCCAGCTGTAAATGGATACTATGTATAAATGCAAAAATGCTGTGTAAGTCGCTCTGGATAAGAGCGTCTGCTAAATGCCTATAATGTAATGTAATATAGAAAACTAGAAACAACATGCTGTATCTCTCCCATTCATTCTGTTGAAGCCAACATTCTCCGCCCCAATTTGCCCAAATCCCCGCCCTTTCCGCCATTTTTTTCCAAGTCATCGGGTGCGTCCAAGGGGCCAGCTTTCAGCCGTGTCTGAATACGACCCCTACACCCTTTTGAGGGCGCATATTTGAGTTCACTTTGTCAAAAAGCGTTTGAGTGGGCGACTTTTTCTCACAACTGGGGGCACTTAAAATACCAGGGCTGCATTCCAATCGCATTTTTTAGCCGTCCTCTCTCCTTGGTCCTCGTCTGACCCGGAAATCGATCGAGGTCCGCCATCTTTAAGGACATTCCAAACCGCTAAATGCTCCACCAAGGAGCGAGGAGTGGGGAAAGAGGAAGCTCCCGGAGAATCCTTCAGTGAGGAAACACGAGTGCAGCCTTTGCGGAAGTCTTTACTCAGAACGCGTGACGTGTTTCATCACATCTGCCACAGTTGAAAACATGGCGGGACCACTCGTACACAAATGTAAGTGCTTATCGTTCCTTTCTATTTAATTTATAAAGCGCTTTCATTTATAATGTCACTCGTTCTTTCGGACAAACGAAAGGCAAGTTTATTCATGAAAAAAGAGACAACAAATATAGTTGTTTGTTAGCTAACGTTATTGCATATGAAACGCAAGCTTCAATTAACCCATGTCCTTTCAAAACTGTATACAATTTTATATTGTACGCTATGCAATAGGCTATGTTACGTTTAGCCTATGTTCACACTGTTGAATGCATCCCGGCAAGTAGGCTAACTGAGAAATAGGCTCTACAGTCGTTGCTCGATTTCCAGTGTAACAACTGAAACATGAACATGCAGCTGCTTTGCGTTGAAAATATATTTTTCCTCACTCTTGTATGACTGAGAAATAATGTAATCTCAATCTATGTTATTGCATTTGCTGTCTTTGACCGATGAAATGCACATTAGGCTAGCTTATTAGGATAGGCTACTATTTTGCATCATGTAGCCTACTTACATATGTCATGTCTGAAATATGGGCTTGTGAAGCCCCTTGACACATGCCGTTGTGATTTAGGGCTATACACAGACATTACTAGCTGGTTTTTACTTGCAGGTCTGTTGTGTCATTTACGGGGACAGATGAGAGCACCCTCAGCCTCATTCGGCTCAGGTGTGAGAATGAGCAACTGTTCACGGGGACGAGGCATACAGCGAAAAAAGCTTGGAGGTGAGTCATTACTGACATTCTATAATGTGTGATGTCACATAGAACTAAAATATGTTACACAGAAACATTGGCAATAAGCCATTTTTTATGTTCTTGCAGGACCATGTCACTGTCCATATTGATGTTCCTACATGTCATAGATTAATGTAGACGGAATCACTCCTCAGCACCATGATTCATGTCTTGTGTTGAAGTAGTTAATTGTATGCAAATGACAACTTCTGATATCCCTAATGTAAGTGTGATGGCAAGAGGCATGCCTGCCCCTGTAAATGGATAACACATAAACATGTTATGGCATGGCAGTAATTGTTGTAGGGCACTTGGGTATGGTATGGTAACATGTGTTGTTTTTCTCAGTGAAATTCGTCTGCAGATGGGCCTACAGGGCCAGGTGAGCCCCACCCAAATTGCAAAGAAATGGGACAACCTCAAGCAAAAATATAAGGTGAGGTTCAATTTATGATGTTTTTCCTTTGCAAATTTGTAGTTTCTATTGCATACTGAAACAAAATTATGCCTGTGCAATAGGCTCACAGCTCACCTTCACCTTTGCATCTTTCCTTGTAGGCACTCAGATGCCCTGCTACAGAGATGGAACAGACAGGGGAGAGGCCACAGCAGCCACATGGCCATGGTTTAATGCAATGCATGAGGCCATCGGGGGGAGGCCATCTATTGATCCTCCTGTCCTGATGGACTCATGTGTTGCAGAAAACCTGGCACATGTGGCTGATGAGACCTCAGATGGCACTGGCTCATCTCTTCCTGGATTTGTGGCGGGCACTTGTAGCCGGGCGTGTGTGGAGGAGGAGGAAGAGGATGCACAGCCTGGCTCAAGTAGCCTCCTACTGGAGAATGATGATGGGCCATATCCCTCTGCCTGTCCCCCACCCCCCAAAAGGAGAAGGACCGGTGAGGGAGCTGTTCTGCAGTTCCTGAAGGAAGATGCTGCCAGAAAAGAGGAGCGATTCAAGGCCACACTGGAAAGCTCTAATGAGTTTGAGAAAATGCTTAATAAAATGTAAATAGTTCACAAGTGTTTGTCAATTTGTTTTTTACTTGTGTTTTTACCTTTTAAGATATAGTTTTCATCTGAGTGCCCCCTTCAGCAGCACAAAACTATTTGGGAGAAAAGAAACACACAAATACTAACAATTTTGCTGATCGTGTAAGCTTCAGGAGGGTAATACCTAGGCTATTTCTGGCTTATCGGTCTCTCGCTCTTTACTGGTAACTTCAAGTGAATGTCTTCCTTTTTGTAAATTCTAAGTAGTCAGCCTACATTCATTAATGAATGATTTGCAGTCATTATTCTAATTTACTGTTTTTATTTTACTGAAATGATGTACTCTTAGGCCTGAATTAGACTTTGTTTTGCCTTGTTGCTTCCACCAGGTTACTGTCCTATGGACGAATTATGCGATTGAATTGAGGATTGTCATTTCTAATAATTATGAAATGATGTTAAATATATTTTTACTACAGGATAAGTGAGTGGTTCTAGCACGCAATATCGCCTGTGTTCAGTATTCAGAGTGCTGAACATTTTAACAAGGAAGGGCATTGACCGTTGGAAACACTGGATTCAGAAAATAGACATTTTACAGAATCCTCACTTCCCCGACAGGTGGTTGACATACATTGGTGTCAAAGTGGTATGCTTATAGTGTGTTTTGAAATAAATAAAGGTAATGAAAATGTGGCACAGAAAAGATGTATGAAACTGATATGTTAGTATCCATAAGTGATTTTATTAACACTAACATAACAAATAAAACGTGGATTAACACTGGACAGAAAGAGGGGCTGCAGGGAGAATATACAAACATAACAAGAAACGGAGACACTAACAAAAAGCTCTCCTGTATAAATAATATTTCAAACAATTGCCAAATTACATATAATCATGTTCATTCAGTGCTACTGGACACATATTTGGAGCAGACGGTTGCCCCGCCAGTTGGTTTCGCCGGCCATGTCCGCTTTGTTCCCCCCCTCACTGGACGTGGTGGAGCCACACCAATATCACCAACATCCTCGACAACCTCAAGGATGTCCCCCTTTGTCAGGCAGATGTTATGGAGCATGGCACATGCGGTGATGACCGTGGGTACAAAGGTGTGGTCCACCTCCAAAGCCTTGAAGAGCAGGCACCTCCTGGACCCTTATGTGGTGTGCCCAGCCAACGCTCCCCCATGCGGCAGTAGCATTATCAATGCTTCCATGGAGCCATGGCTCAGACGGTAGTCTACCATGAGGTCCTGCTCCCCATTAAAGTAAAGCTGGAGCACTGGCACAGTGGCATTTTCTTGGGCATAATGCCCAGCTGATGGATCGTCGACCTAAAAAAGAATGAAATTAAAAACATGAAGTGTGTACATGCAGCCTACAGTTCACACAAGTTGATTGATTAAAACCAGACCACAGTAGCCAAATGTATAGTTTGTAGTCCGACATGCAGGTAAATGTGTGGTATTATAGAACATGCAATTACTATGTGTGCATGACATAACTTTGCTGTATATTTATCCAGGTGAATTCTACTCCACCCACTGTTAAAAGTGCTTCATGCTTATCAATGTCCATGTTTGATCAAGAGCACTGTCTTATGACTACTGTTGAGAATACGTGATTCTTACCTCACTTAGGAACAGGATGGAGCAAAGCCGTCGCGATCCCCTGAACTGGCAACGCCACCGTTCCCGCTGAAGCCGGTGCCATGCATTTATGGCGAACGCTAGGTTCATTGCGGAAATGTTGATTGTGTACAGTAGCAGACCAGTATACTAGCCTATTGAAATCGCCGATCTAAGTTTTGAAATCAGTATCTGTCACTTATATACCATCAGATCATACATGCTTGATTAATTAATTAAACGGCATCAGCTCGGTTATTGGCTGGAAGTGTCATTTGTAATGTGCTCCAATTTTAACGAACAAACATGCATTCGAGTCCATTGATGAATTGGCCATTGAGCGTGTGGAATATAGGCGTAGCCTACTTACAATTTAAATTATGCTTCGTGCGATCTTTACTCACACAGTGATAAATAGCCGTTTGTTGTGGATGTGTTAATGGGACACTGTACGTCAAACAGAAACAATCTGTAATTGAGAGACAATATTCTTATTTCACATGTGATTTTCACATCTGTCAAATTGCATGGGAGAAAAATCAAATAAAACTAAAATAAAACAATAGTTTATAAATACGATAGGCTACAGAACAATCCGTTAGCATTAAAGGCCACTGACAGCTGATACGGGTTTTTTTATTTTTTTTTGACAGGTGATACAGCTGTGCAACACGTCATTAGTAATTGACGTCGCTTCAGCTGACGCTTGACTGAGCAAGGACGTTCCATTTGCTTAATTCATGTTGCCTCGGTTGCTGCGTCCTCGTATGTGATCCTTGGATCCTTTCCTTATGGCCTCCACTGGGTGGAGCTAATGAGCGAGGAAAGGACCGAGGAAAAGATGCAAGCAGTAAAAATATGGGATTGGAATGCAGCCCAGGATGAACCCTTTATTTCCGGGGTTTTGTTGAGGGAATTCAGGAGCACACTCATCTGCAGAACGGTGCACTCATCCGACAATTTCAGTAAGTAACCCGGAAGTAAAGACGTTGAGCGTATATGCATATATACGGTACAAGATTCATATTAGAAACTACTCTTTTTTTATTATTCTATCTTCATTCATAATCTACACTTTGTAACAATCGTCATATGTTAACTGATTGATATTCTCAATTAAAAAAATTAAAAAAATATATATTACAACCTACTTCCTCATTAGTTTGGAAAGAGTTTTGCGGGATTTCTTTCGCACACTGCTTGCAAAGTGAGGGGACAGTGGCAGGGCACATAGAGACAGGGGTCTGAGTGGACAGGGAACAGGGGTCGTATTCAGTCATGGCCTTCGGCTCTCAACCTCAGCACCAGATATAATGTCGCCCTCTGCTGATATCTATGATTTGCGCTCAAAAAGCCAGTTTCCCCATTGGGCTCCATTCATTTTTGACAGCAAATTAAAAATATTTTCATTAATATAATGATGTTAACTCTGTGCATTATATTTCTTTAAAAAAATCATATATCATTTTTTCGTAGTCATTTTTTTAATTTTTACTGCACAGAGAAAGATATATTTTTTTGTATTATTTATTTTGGCCTATCTGCGCCTTCCTCGCCTTCCTGCGCATGTGAGATGAGCGCAAAATTAAAACTTCCTGGTTGGGATGTGCTCCCCGTTGGTTTCTATTGGCATTGCTGTCTCTACATTATATACTCTTAAGGGTGCATCCCAATCAAGGGGCTAAGACCAGGGGTTCGTTCGAATCCAATTTAACATGCTCCCTTCCCTTGCTGTCTTCCCTCGAGGGAGCTATCTTGTGACGCAGTTTGCTACGTGCAGCAAGCAAACTTAAAAGGTGCTCTGCAAGGAGGATTGACGAGAAACAAACAAAAACTTAACCGAACCGCCCTTGCAACATTTCGGAAGTACAACACTATAGAGTTGAAATGTCCTGGAACATCTGGACACTGCAGGGACCTACGCCAGGATCCTGTTCGTGGACTTCAGCTCGGCCTTCAATACCATCCGTCCGCATATCCTGGAGCACCAGCTGTCCCTGCTGCGGGTGCCGAACTCTACCTGCAGGTGATTACGGACTTCCTCACCAACAGGTCGCAGCGGGTGAAGCTGGGTAAGAACATCTCCAACCCAAAGGCCATCAGCACTGGCTCCCCGCAGGGCTGTGTTCTGTCCCCCCTACTGTTCTCCCTGTACACCAACAGCTGCGTCTCTCTCCACCCGTCGGTCAAGCTCTTGAAGTTTGCGGACGACACCACCCTGGTGGGCCTCATTTCCAAGGGGGATGAGTCTGCCTATAGGAGGGAGATTACGCGGCTGCAGAGCTGGTGCAACTGTAACAACCTGGCCCTGAATGCTCTTAAAACAGTGGAGATGGTAGCGGACTTCAGGCGCAGCGCAGCCCCCCTTCCTCCGATCAACCTGGGAGGTATCCCGGTGGCCTCAGTGGAGTCATGCCGCTTCCTGGGCATGACGATGTCCCGGGACCTGAAATGGGAGCTGAATCTTGACGCTCTCATGAAGAAGGCCCGGAAGAGGATGTTTTTCCTGTTACAGCTGAGGAAGTTCAGGCTGCCAAGGACTATGATGACTCAGTTCTACACCTCCATCATTGAGTCCATCCTCTCCCTCTCCATCATCACCTGGTTCCCTGCGGCTACGGTCAGGGACAAGACTAAGCTGCAGCGGGTGATACGATCAGCGGAGAGGGTCATCGGCTGTGACCTCCCCTCCCTCAGGTCCCTATATGACACCAGGGCCCTGAGGAGGGCCAGGAAGATCATGGCAGACCCCTCCCACCCGGGTCACAACCTCTTCACCCTGTTTCCCCATGGCAGGCGGCTACGGCTGCCCAAGACTCTGACAACCCGCCACAGACTCAGCTTCTTCCCCTCAGCAGCACGCCTCATAAATGAGTCAGGTGTTCCCCTGCCCCCTTCTAGGACTGAACTCTGACTTTACTGCATTCCACTAGCCATTGCACTTTGTCTTTATTGCCTTGTTGTTTTTCACTGTTCTGTCTGTCTGCACTTGTCTATACTTGTGAAAAAAGGATGCACTGCACGGTAATGCCAAGACACGTTCCTATATGTTTTTAACATAAATGGTGAATAAAGAAATCTGAATCTGAATCTGTTCACCAGACCTGAATCCAATTGAGCACGTCTGGGACGTTATGTCTCGGTGCATCCGTCGCCAAGTAGCACCACAGATTGTCCAGGAGCTCACTGATGCCCTGATCCAGGTCTGGGAGGCAATCCCCCGTACACTATCCGCCGTCTCATCAGGAGCATGCCCAGACGTTGTTGAGAGTGCATACAGGCACGTGGGGGACATGCACACTACTGAGCCACTATGAGTTGTGATGAAATTCACACGAGTTGCATCAGCCTGTTCTCAATTTTTCACTTTGATTTTCGGTGTGATTTTGAATCCAGCCCTCAATGGGTTAATGGCTTTGGTTTCCATTGACCGTTCTTACATCATTTTGTTTGACAACTTCAATGAAATCAATAGATTTTTAACTTGAACATTTTGTTTGAGATTCGTGATTTAAGTGTTCCCTTAATTTCTTTGAGCAGTGTATTTGCAAAGTGTAACTAATGACTTCTTTGTAGGCTATGCATGAGTAACTTTTTTTAAGTTAAACATTGGTCAGATTAGAGCCATTTAATCTATAAAAAAAAAATGTTGAAACTGGTGGCATACCTTACATTCTCTTCAACACTGGATTTATACAAATCTTATTGTACCAATAATTATGAAACTTCAGAAGAGGGTATAGGCTTAAACACCAGAGTTTACATTCTTAACCCTGTGAAATACCTAAAGATTGCTTGCTATAACCAGCCATTTGATTACTAGTCTAGAAAATTGGACTAAAAGTTTGACTATTGAGCTCATTTCACACATGAGATCTTCAGACCTTACAGCACGTAAACATGGTCAGTTTCAAGCCTTACTGCCTCCTAGCTGTGCGCAGACACGTGTCAACATAAGAAACCAACTTCAGCAATCACTTGTGCTCAAATAACTAGCCAATAAGTGAGAAGTTGGGCTTCTTAGTACAGAAACAGGCATTGAGTGTCAAGTAATCTACAGATGAATGGTTGGAGGTGATTTCTTGTTAACAGGGCCCATAGCCAGTTAACTAGTCTGGGACAATTACATTCTAGCATCACCATTAGCAGCCAATTGAATACTGAGGCAGAACTATGGGACAAGGTTGTGGCAAGCTCCCCAGCCCCCATAAAGCACAACCCAAGGGTAGTCAAAATGCAAGAAAGTCAGACTGAATCAAATACATTTTCCATAAGAGCTTTATTTGTAACATTTCACACCTTCGGTTCCATCCTAGATGGTTTAGTACATACAACAGCCAGTGCCAGGGTGGAGACGAGCAAGACGCATGCAGCCACTCCCAGGAGACCGTAACCAAGGAAAGACTGGGGCACTGGAAACAAAGGGAAAGATTAGCACAAATCACACTGCCACCACAATACCTACAGGGGAATCTCCCTCACCTTCACTCTGAAGCATCTGGCCTGAGGCTGGGGGCTCTGGATTGGTCAGGATCACTGCCTTACTGGAAACCACAGCCATCTCTTCAGTGGACCGCTTTCCTACAGGAACAATGGACCTTCCTGGAATAAAGGAACCACAGGTAGGAATCAGTACACATCCAATTCAGCCTAGAAGCTGCTAGCACTACAATTCCCAGCACCACTCACTTTGTTTTCCACTGCATCGCTGTTCACAGCGGTCAGTAGCAGAGGGGTGGCAAACTTCTGTACTACAGTGGATAAACACCTGGGGACAGACACGCAGAAAGGATTGGAGGCTGCTGGATTAAGCAGGATGTCCCAAGCTGTAATGTACTGAATTGATGGAATACCATTTCATTCAGTGGAACAGAAGACGCAGGATCCACAAAGGTAAACATCTGCAGCATAAAGCGCTTGTAGTGGGTGGGGAAGGGAAGTCCAGAGGAGCCATCTACAGGAACCAAGGTGGTCTGGTAAGGGTCAGCATGGTAGGGGCACCTGGGGAAAGACACAAATTCAGTGCTGGGGGTGCTAAAGAATGGAGCAGGAAGACTAGTTAGGTAGCCAGTTACCCATCAACCAATAAGCTCCACTGGGGTAGGCTGAAGGGGCTGGAGGTGGACGTAGCCCAGCAGTGTTCCAGAAGCAGGACAAGACTGGGGTCAGTCCTCTCCAAGATGCGCACTTCCACATACACAGGTTCCCGTAGCACCTTGGTCACAGGGTAGTCCGCATCCCTGTAGTAGTCACTGTACACGTCAGCTACAGAGACCAGGGAACATAGATTAGTAGTCCATAGAGGGGGGTGGTTTAGTATTTCTAATAAATTATAGCTTTACCATCAGCACATCCTTTAGCTCCCTTTGAGTCGCATTGACCACTAGCCAGCCTGAGCTCCACACGAAGGGGCCCTGGAGCAGCTACTGGAAGGGGAGGAGGCACTGTGTTCACCTCAGCCACCAAAGAAACCACAGCACTGCCATGATACCTGCACTGGAAGGACAGCCTGGAGAAGGAGAACCACGAGTTAGCAGCAACCCAAGCGCAGAAAATGAGTCATGCCATAAACCCACCACTTACTCAAATACACTGTCCCTTGTGATGGAGCCTAAAGGACCAGTAGCCACATCATATATGGCTGACATCTTGTTCTCATAGATCACATAATCCCCTTCCACCTGAAGAGGGGAGGGGTAAAGCGATTAGTACAGAAAGGCCACACAATGCAGTAGTTTAATTTCTAAGGGGAATAACCCACCTGCACTGTGGTTCCACAGGCACTGACTGGGAATTGAAAGACCTCAAAAGCAGGAGACGCAACGAAAGGACCACAGGAACCATCACTGGGACCCTCCAGCAAGTTCACAGATCCAAGGTCAAGCGGAGGCAAGGTGGAAGCTCTGGACACCACAACCTTGAACTGACCATCCCGGAGGCAGTGGACGGTAACTGTAGCAAAAAGCAGCATGAACCAAACATGGAGGCATGCAATGAGACCTGCAGACAATAATCATGGACAACTCACCTTCAGTTGCATAATAGCACTGCTGATCAAAGCAACAGTTGAGAGCTTCGCAATCCTCACGAGTAATAGCAGGTTCTCCACATAGAACTCTCGCAGTGTCACCAACTTGGCATCTATGAAAAGTATCATCTTTTGATCCATAATATTTAGTCTGATCTTGCGCCAAAACAAAGCCCAAAACCCCAAGCCATACGCCGAGCTGAAACTTAAGCACAATGCTCTCCATGATGTAAAAAGACAAATCACACTCAGAGAAGCCATCTTCTAGACTTTAAATACCTTTGCTCTCTGATTGTCTCAGCTGGGTAATTAGGTGATGTGAACTCCACATGATTATTAGACCTCCACAATAAGGTGCACCTCGTTCTACCTAAGCGTGTGTGTCTGTGATTTGCAGCACTGCATTTACCTCATTAATTCAGTTCACAGGAGTAAAATCCTTCTATTAGGAAGCAGCCTCAACCCAATCAAGATCTGCCATGTTGAATATAAAACATGTTATTTATTGTGATTTAAAAATTACAATAATTTTGATAGAGGCCTGTAATAATGGTCTTAGTCCTATCCATCTATTTAACAAATTATCACACTGAGTGGATTGTTCTAAAACAGATGTTCTGAAACTTTGAATCTGTGTTTGCATTGAAAAAAAGAAACACTTGAGTTAATGTGCAAGTCAAAATTAAGGACAAATGTTGATTGAATCCAGGCCGATGTCTTGATCAATTGTCAAAAACATGAAGCTATGTTATATTTTTCCGTTAGAGACATTAATAAAATACAGGTTTTGCTTGTTATTTTCTTTGTCTTTGCAGTAAACTTTTCCACAATTTTTATTTTATTTTTAGTGACCTGGAGTCCATACTTTATGCCAGGGGTGGCCAATTCCAGGCCTCGCGGGCCGGTGTGTATGCAGGTTTTTGCTGCCGCCAGTTAACAATTATTTAATTAGCCCAATCGTTTACACGATCTGATATTTTAATCTACATATCCGCGATATGAAAAGCAGCTGATGAATGTTCTTGTGCCGGTATGCGTCAATGCGTGTATTGTAGCATTTTATCGTTCTGTAATTTACAAGTGAATCGGTGATTGTGTGTATGACTAATTAGCTGATTGAACCGTGGTAACTGGTGGCAGTAAAAACCTGCATACACACCGGCCCGCGAGGCCTGGAATTGGCCACCCCTGCTTTATGCAGTTAGGACCCCACTGATCTCACTCGCCAGTCTATAATTTAATCAAAACTAAAAATTTAATACGTTCAAAAAAAGAATTCGCCATTTAGCATATTACAAAAAATGTTTAATTAATCAGACTGATTCAAATTCTGGAGATGTAAATATGGGACATTTATTGAACATGACGTGTATGTATTTCTGGCATGTGGTTTAAATGTTAGAAATTTCTAAAAAGAATAAACGGTAACACTTTACAATAAGGGAACACAACTCATGCCTTAACTAATGCATGACTCATCATGATTTAATGCATGAATTAATGCATGATCTCTCATGAACTCTGTGTGGCTCAATATTAATAAATGATCAAGGCATTATTAATTCATGTGATTACTTTACACTTAATTTATCATCAATTAATGAACATTAACTCACAGTTAAGTAATACATGAAGTAACATGTCATCAAAGTAGCTGCAAACCCGTTAGGGAGACAAAAGCTTCTCAGACCATCAGTGGTGGATTTATCAATTTTGGGGCCCAAAACTCCTCCTGTGCTGACAAAGCTGTTCACTTTTAAAACAACAAAAATTCTGATTTTTATAAATCACCCATTTTTATAACAACCCCCCCCCCCCCCCCCCAAGATCTGTGCGGCTTACAATATCACATGCTTTATGTTATTTTAATTAAATTTATCTTAGGAAATGTATAATTTGTCATTATTTTTCAATATTAGCCTATTTGCAATATTCAATAATTCAGACTAATAGGATGTTGGGTGAACCCTACTCCTACTTATAATATGTTTCTACTAAAACTATGGTGCTTTAGTCATATTTTCAACCGAGTTATACCATAATACAGAATAATCAATCCATGATTTTACTTGAAACAATAACAAATATATAGTATTGATGTTTTACTTATCGTACAGCCAACAAAAGACTATGGTTGGTCAATATATGACTCACTCAACATATGACTCTGATTAGGGCGGCAGTGTGGTATAATGGTTAAGGAACTGGGTTTGTAACCGAAAGGTTGCCGGTTCGATTCCCAGGTTGGACACAGCCGTTGTACCCTTGAGCAAGGTACTTCACCTGCATTGCTTCAGTATATATCCAGCTGTATCAATGGATACTATGCATAAATGCAAAATAAATGCTCTGTAAGTCGCTCTGGATAAGAGCGTCTGCTAAATGCCTATAATGTAATGTAATGTAATTAGGGAACGGGTACAATAATGATTAATGTAGCCTACAATTTCACGCATGCTAGGACCGTAAAAATAGGAAGTAAATTATAAATGGAAGAATAAAATAAATGTTTTTTTATTTTTTTATTTTATCGACTGATTGGAGGCTAAGGAAATTATTAAAAGCGTTTTTATTTTTTACAATCCAGATAACCCGTTTGTGACTTTTGTCGCATTTAGCTTTCCGTATACAAGAACCACAACCGTAATGTACCGTAGTTCGAACTTCCACGGAAACTAATAGAATCTATTAGACAGACAACAGGCGCTCGTTGAATGAATTGAAGTCAATGGAGTTTTTACAAAACAGTTCGCTTATGAAAACCAACTTTAAAACCGCCTAGCGACGGGCAGATGCGCGTCATTCTAAGCATACGTTATGTAACTTTAGTTGCTAAGCTAACTGAAAACACTACTGCGGATGCCTAATCACTTCAAAACATCCAGTGGGGAAAAGCGTCATTTTTGTAACTTGTCATATATCTAAAATGTTTGACAGAACTCTGTGGTATGGATCTACTTTCTACAGACTGTCTATGGTATGAATCCAGCTAGCAAATGTGAATGCGCTGCAGAAGATCCTAGACAAAACCGAATGCTTTTAACCCTTTTAAACTACATGAATGTTAAATTCCGGTAAGTAGTTTATGTAGCTAGTTAGCTCATTGTAAATGCGTTCAATGTTGGCTATGTTTGCAAAAAAATTTGACGTAGCAGCGAATCAATCTCAGACACAAATAGCTAGCACGCTAGCTGCTATGAGGCCTACTATCACTTGTAATTTTGCTTGCTGGCTTGCCAATGTCCAATTTATTTAGGCTAGTTCAGTGGCATTAGTATTAGAACACACAAGGATTTGCATATTGCTGCTAACTGTAACAGTAGCTAGTTAGGCAAATGTTAAATTGCATAATTCCCTTAGAAATGTCCTTTTCGGAGTAAAATTTGTACGTATCTAACGTTACCCTGTCATGTGAGCTCAGGACTGGACTTATTGAAATAATTAGATTTTGCGAGGAGCATGTACAGTAGCCTAATTAGTTATCCTTCAGCACCAGAAATATATATATGTGTGTGTGTGTGTGTGTGTGTGTGTGTGTGTGTGTGTGTGTTAAAACGGTCTCTGGTGATTGATGTGATATTTTGCCTCCTATCTGTGCGTGCATATTCAGTGTGCAAGAAAACTCCTTAACTTTATTTTGGTGATCTCGGACAAAAAAAAAATATTGAACTGAATTAGATTCAACTACTTTACATGATGTCGTAATAAACCTACATGTAGTTCAACCTTTTCATACTGATCTGTCAGCTAGTCATCACGTGTTCAAGAAGACCAACCAGAGTAATCTCCGATGAGTAAAACAACAACTAGCTTTGTATCGTGTCAAGTATAATCACGCATTGATTATTATTCTTATATGTATTGTGGATATACCTGGTTTTAATATATGACTGTTAACCTTTTAGTTTTGGTAGAAAAAGGCAGGGGTTTCTAAATTATAGCCCAAGCGGAAATTGAGAGGTGCAGTGCACTGGAAGCCATATTAGTTGCTGTAACTTCGGCAATAGAAGCAAGCAGTTAAGTCCGTTCAATATCATAGAGTTCAGTGCTTTGTCCACTTTTTTTTTGGTGTCTATCTCTCTGAGTGCCATTCTAGTTTTGATTTGTAAATGATCTTCTTTTAACAGTAGGGTCGTGGGAGATATGGCAGGACATGGAGGAGGCGGAAATGGGTTTTGGGGATTTTGAGGTATCAGAGGAAATGGCCAGTTCTGAGACTGGTGAAGACTGCTCCCAAATTTTGAAGACACGCTCGTCGGGGGACCACAATAATAAGTGATCAGTGGCGTTGCCACTGCCGGATACACACATTTCATTGTTAACCACAGCAGGAGCTTTATTGATCCTAACAGTGGGGGACATACACAAAATATAGAGAGGGCTAAGGGGATTTATGAAAATCAGATATGGCGACTGAGAGGAAATGGGAGTGAGGTCCTTTTGAATGTCTTAATAAATTGTGTTCCACATGTATAATTAATAAAACATTGATATTCTATTTGGACGACTTTTGACTGGTTTATTTTAATATTAGGTTTTCAAGGGTGCAGAAATCATTGAGCTATTTATTAAGTAATAGTGATGTGATGATGAGGTAATCATTACTATATGAAGAATCGTGTGTGACTTTACTTGAAGGGTCACAATTCATTGAACTCATAATTAAGTAATGATGAACTCATGGTTAACAAATGCTTGCCTCCTATCAATCTACATTAAGTAATCATTTACAAATGAGTATCATGCCATGACTTTACTTAGAGGGACACAAGTCAGCCAAGTACTTAGGAAGTAATGGTGATCGCATGTGTGAAATAATGATGAAATGTAATGATAAATGGTGAACTCCTTACAATGTACACTCAGTATCTACTGTATTAGGAATACCTACCTAGTATTATCTAATCTTCTGTTGCTGCAGCCCATCCCTTTCAGGGTTCAACACATGCATTCAGTGATAATACTCTGCTCACCACTGTTGTTCATTTTTATTTTTTGGCCTTTCTGTTAGCTTGAATGTGTCTGACCATTCTCCTCTGACCTATCATTAACAAGGTTGTTTCTGCTCTCAGAACTGCCACTTACTGGATGTTTTTGGGGTATCGCACTCAACCCTGACCCAATTTTTCTAAAAAATAGCGTATATATTAACCTTGAGTATTGGTAACTATATCATTGAAAAATAAGTACAAAGTACTCATTCTCTAAAACAGATGAATGGCTGTCATAATCCACACACATTGACTCCATATTAATTACAAAGACCACCATCAAATCTAT
The DNA here is from genome assembly GCA_022702515.1 of Ilyophis sp. 1 JC-2022. Classification (NCBI taxonomy): domain Eukaryota; kingdom Metazoa; phylum Chordata; class Actinopteri; order Anguilliformes; family Synaphobranchidae; genus Ilyophis; species Ilyophis sp. 1 JC-2022. The sequence continues at coordinate 112,803,398 of CM040394.1, read as the reverse complement.
TAAGCGTGATTTTCTTATGACATATTAGAGATAGGGCTACTGTAGGGTTCGCCCAGAAGCATAGTCTGAATGACTGAATATTGGCAAATATAGGCTATCATTGAACATAACTACTAATTATGCACTTTCTACGATAAATTAACATAACATAAAACATTTGATATTACTGTCACCATTTGCACAAGGGAAAAGCCTTTCCACAGGTAAATGATAGGAGGGGGGAGGGGGCTTAGAAGCCACACTGGCAGAATTTTCCTTTAAGCGAACAGCTTTGTCTGCACGCTGTCAGGAGGAGTTTTGGCCCCAAAATGGATAAATCCACCACTGATTGTCTGAGAAGCTTTTGTCTACCTAACTGCTTTGCAGCTACTTTGATGACATGTTACTTAATGTATGACTTAACTATGAGTTAATGTTCATTAATTGATGATGCATTGTACAGTAATCACATGAATTAATAATGGCTTGATCGTTTATTAATATTGAGCCACACAGAGTTCATGATACATCATGCATTAATTCATGCATTAAATCATGATGAGTCATGCATTAGTTCAGGCATGAGGTGTGTTCCCTTATTGTAAAGTGTTACCGAATAAACAGATTTTTACAATTCAACAAAAGTGGAAAATCCAGGTTCAGAAAGTAGAAGCTTCTGACTATTTTATTCTAATCACCTCGATTTGCTAACTGCCACAATTCTTCAGCCAGAAGTGGAAACTAATTGGTGAAATCAGCTGGCTGAGTTCATGGGTAGAAGAAATACATGGGCTGTGTCCGAATACAACCCCAACACCCGTTTGAGGGCGCATATTGTGTATATTTGAGTCCACTTTGTCAAAAAGCTTTTGAGTGGTCGACTTTTTCTCACAAATGGGGGCACTTAAAATACCAGGATGAGCCCCTTATTTCCGGGGTTTTGTTGAGGGAATTCAGGAGCACACTCATCTGCAGAACAGTGCACTCATCCGACAATTTCAGTAAGTAACCCGGAAGTAAAAGCGTAAAAGACATAGATCGTATATGTATATCTATGGTATAATATAGGTTTATATTACAAAATACTCTTTATTTTTGTGAATTCTATCTTCATTCATAATCTACACTTTGTAACAATCGTCATATGTTAATTGATTGATATTCTCAATTTAAAAAAAACATATTACGAACTACTTTTTCACTAGTTTGGAAAGAGTTTGGCGGAATTTCTTTTGCACACTGCTTGTAAAGACAGTGGACAAGGCACATAGGGACAGGGGTCTGAGTGGACAGGGCACATAGGGACAGGGGTCTGAGGGGACAGGGCACATAGGGACAGGGGTCTGAGTGGACAGGGCACATAGGGACAGGGGTCTGAGTGGACAGGGCACATAGGGACAGGGGTCTGAGTGGACAGGGCACATAGGGACAGGGGTCTGAGTGGACAGGGCACATAGGGACAGGGGTCTGAGTGGACAGGGCACATAGGGACAGGGGTCTGAGTGGACAGGGCACATAGGGACTGGGGTCTGAGTGGACAGGGCACATAGGGACAGGGGTCTGAGTGGACAGGGCACATAGGGACAGGGGTCTGAGTGGACAGGGCACATAGGGACAGGGGTCTGAGTGGACAGGGCACATAGGGACAGGGGTCTGAGTGGACAGGGGACAATGAACAGGGCACAGAGTTCGTATTCGGACACAGCCTCGGTGGTACTTTTACCTTCTGTACCCTGGCCCACGACCGAATACGATCCCTTAACCCAGGGGTGTCAAACTCCGGTCATGGAGGGCCGCAGTGTCTGCTGGTTTTTGGTGTGTTTCAGCACAAGTGATTAATTTAAGTCACTGATTGGCGAAGAAGTCCAAACACCTTGTTCTCAAAGCTTTAACTGGGTGCCAATTAAAAGGAAACCACAAATACCTGTAGACACTGCGGCCCTCCAGGACTGGAGTTTGACACCCGTGCCTTAACCCATTTGGGGGCACATATTTCTGTCAACTTCATCAAAAATCCCAGGATAAAACCCTTATTTCCAGGGTTTTGTTGAGGGGATTCAGGAGCACACTCATCCGACAATTTTGGGAAGTAAAACGGAAGTAAAAACAACAACTTGTAGTGCAAGAACGGAACGTATTACGAACTACTCGTTTTATTTTTGTTAATTCTAAATCAACAAAATACTTTATGTAAAACAAATGCCAAGTTAGACGCATAGCCTACAAAGCACTGTCTGTAAGTCATTAATTACAACTTGCAAAAAATAGGCCTGCCTTTAAAATAGTTACAAAAAAACAAAAAACAATATTGCCTATCGTAGCTCACACTAATTAAACTAGTTATATTCCAAAGCAATGCTATCCAATCTTTACTAAATTATTTCATGCAACTTGGCCCTGTGTTTTTGCATCTTACCATCTCAAGAGGATTTGGTAATTCAAACTTTGTGCCAAACAAAAATTGCCTCATGAAACACATTTCAACAAATGTTTTCAACAGTTGATGAATAATTACACTCCAGAAAAGCTATGTTTATACTTTGTCAAGTTTCCAGGTTTTAAAATATTTGTGAATTGTAGAGAAATTTGCAGCAGCACCAAACAGACATTTATATCAAGAAACATAATTTACAATAGAAAAAGCGGGGATGAATAAATACAGATAAAAATAAGTATTTTGACCTATAAAATGGCCTACATATTGCATTTTACAAACCTATCCATACGGTTGCTCCATTAATGTAGCCTCCTGTAAGTTTGTGGCTCAGATGACACCAATATGTAATAGTAGCCTAATAATTATGTTAACATGTCAAATAGCAATGTTTTGTGAACACATTTAACAGGTCTAAACTCTGTCGGACCACACAGGTTTCTATTCAAATACAAATATTTAAAACATTAATTTTAGTCAGGCTGTGCTTAGACCCAAAGCACTGGATGCAGACAATTGTTCAAACAACCTGTAATCCAGTAATTTCTTTTCTACCAAGTAACACATTTGATTCAGATTATTTACACTATAAATGATTCTTACCGTTTGATGTGGCAGTTTCATTGACCATTCAATTGATGGTAAAATGAACAGGGCCAAGTTACATTAAATAATTTAGGAAAGATTGGATAGCATTGCTTTGGAAGAGAGCTAGTTAAATTAGTGTGAGTTGCAATAGGCAATATAGTTTGTTGTAACTTGGTCACATTTTGATATCAATACTTTTAAAAGCATAGTATTTGCAAGGTGTAATTAATGACAGTGCTTTGTAGGCTATGTATCAGTAACTCGGTATTTTTTATTTACATTGAATGTTTTGTTCAGATTAGATAACCATTTCAGCTTTAAAAAAAATGTTTTGAAATTTGTGGCATACCTTAAATTTACTCTTCCTTCAAGAAACACTGGTTTTAAACAAATCTTATTGTACCAATAATTATGAAAATTCAGAAGAGGGTATAGGCTTAAAAACCAGAGTTATGCTGCATTCATGTGGTGCCAGATTCATGGTTTACAAGTTTCCCACCAGTAAGGTCCACATGAACACCTTCCCAGATGATCGTCGGGGAAATCAGGATTCTAGATGCAACAGGAAGTGGCCGAGTTGAGTCCTCTTACCAAAACGGCAAGAACAAAAATCAAGTAGTGTGGACGGTGATAAATGTCATAAAATAACCATAAGTGACGCAGCTACAAGTTTAAGACTTTGATCACTATAGTACTACAGCAGTCAATTCCATGTGGCTTTTGCATTCGTAGCCTCCTGAAGTAGCCAAAGATTGCTCGTCTAGAAGACTGGACTGAAAATTAAAAAAGCGAATGTCATTCTAGAGATCTTACGACCTTAAAGCATGTGAACAATGTTACACAACAATTGGATTTCCTCCAATGTTCCCCAGCATTGAAGACGTTACTTTAGCGCTCACGGCATCTGGCATCATTTACCCTCCAGCAAGACCAGAAGGCAGGGTGCAGTGAGCTGGAACATCCTAGAGGCCCTGGGCCCAGAGCCAGTTAACTAGTCTGGGACAATTACAGTCTAGCATCAACATTACTCAGGGACAATTGGCAGCCAATTGAATACTGAAAGGCAGAACTATGGGACAAGGTTGTGGCAAGCTCCCCAGCCCCCATAAAGCACAACCCAAGGGTAGTCAAAATGCAATAGTCAGACTGAATCATACATTTTCCATAAGAGCTTTATTTGTAACATTTCACACCTTCGGTTCCATCCTAGATGGTTTAGTACATACAACAGCCAGTGCCAGGATGGAGACGAGCAAGACACATGCAGCCACTCCCAGGAGACCGTAACCGAGGAAAGACTGGGGCACTGGAAACAAAGGGAAAGATTAGCACAAATCACACTGCCACCATGATACCTACAGTGGAATCTCCCTCACCTTCACTCTGAAGCGTCTGGCCTGAGGCTGGGGGCTCTGGATTGGTCAGGATCACTGCCTTACTGGAAACTATTGCCTTCTCTTCAGTGGACCGCTTTCCTACAGGAACAATGGACCTTCCTGGAATAAAGGAACCACAGGTAGGAATCAGTACACATCCAATTCAGCCTAGAAGCCGCTAGCACTACAATTCCCAGCACCACTCACTTTGTTTTCCACTGCATTGCTGTTCACAGCGGTCAGTAGCAGAGGGGTGGCAAACTTCTGTACTACAGTGGATAAACACCTGGGGACACACAAGCAGAAAGGATTGGAGGCTGCTGGATTAAGCAGGATGTCCCAAGCTGTAATGTACTGAATTGATGGAATACCATTTCATTCAGTGGAACAGAAGACGCAGGATCCACAAAAGTAAACATCTGCACCATAAAGCGCTTGTAGTGGGTGGGGAAGGGAAGTCCAGAGGAGCCATCTACAGGAACCAAGGTGGTCTGGTAAGGGTCAGCATGGTAGGGGCACCTGGGGAAAGACAGCAAGTCAGTACTGGGGGGTGCTAAAGAATGGAGCAGGAAGACTAGTCAGGTAGCCAGTTACCCATCAACCAATAGGCTCCACTGGGGTAGGCTGAAGGGGCTGGAGGTGGACGTAGCCCAGCAGTGTTCCAGAAGCAGGACAAGACTGGGGTCAGTCCTCTCCAAGATGCGCACTTCCACATACACAGGTTCCCGTAGCACCTTAGTCACAGGGTAGTCCGCATCCCTGTAGTAGTCACTGTACACGTCAGCTACAGAGACCAGGGAATATAGGTTAGTAGTCCATAGAGGGGGGTGGTTGTTTAGTATTTCTAATAAATTATAGCTTTACCATCAGCACATCCTTTAGCTCCCTTGGAGTCACATTGACCACTAGCCAGCCTGAGCTCCACACGAAGGGGCCCTGGAGCAGCTACTGGAAGGGGAGGAGGCACTGTATTCACCTCAGCCACCAAAGAAACCACAGCACTGCCATGGTACCTGCACTGGAAGGATAGCCTGGAGAAGGAGAACCACAAGTTAGCAGCAACCAAAGCACAGAAAATGGTTCATGCCATAAAACCACCACTTACTCAAATACACTGTCCCTTGTGATGGAGCCTAAAGGACCAGTCGCCACATCATATGTGGCTGACATCTTGTTCTCATAGATCACATAATCCCCTTCCACCTGAAGAGGGGAGGGGTAAAGCGATTAGTAAAGAAACCGCACAATGCAGTGAGTTTAATCTCTAAGGGGAATAACCCACCTGCACTGTGGTTCCACAGGCACTGACTGGGAATTGAAAGACCTCAAAAGCAGGAGACGCAACGAAAGGACCACAGGAACCATCACTGGGACCCTCCAGCAAGTTCACAGATCCAAGGTCAAGCGGAGGCAAGGTGGAAGCTCTGGACACCACAACCTTGAACTGACCATCCCGGAGGCAGTGGACGGTAACTGTTGCAAAAAGCAGCATGAACCAAAAATGGAGGCGTGCAATGAGACCTGCAGACAGTAATCATGGACAACTCACCTTCAGTTGCATAATAGCACTGCTGATCAAAGCAACAGTTGAGAGCTTCGCAATCCTCACGAGTAATAGCAGGTTCTCCACACGGCACTCTCGCAAAGTCACCAACTTGGCACCTATGAAAAGTATCATCTTTTGATCCATAATATTTTCTCTGATCCTGTGCCAAAACAAAGCCCAAAACCCCAAGCCATACTCCAAGCTGAACCTTAAGCACAATGCTCTCCATGATGTAAAAAGACAAATCACACTCAGAGAAGCCATCTTCTAGACTTTAAATACCTTTGCTCTCTGATTGTCTCAGCTGGGCAATTAGGTGATGTGAACTCCACATGATGATTAGACCTCCACAATAAGGTGCACCTCGTTCTACATAAGCGTGTGTGTCTGATTTGCAGCACTGCATTTACCTCATTAATTCAGTTCACAGGAGTAAAATCCTTCTATTAGGAAGCAGCCTCAACTCAATCAAGATCTGCCATGTTGAATATGAAACAGGTTATTTATTGTGATTTAAAAATTACAATAATTTTGATAGAGGCCAGTAATAATGGTCTTAGTCCTATTCATCTATTTAACAAACTACCACACTGAGTGGATTGTTCTAGAACAGATGTTCTGAAACTCTGAATCTGTGTTTGCATTGAAAAAAAGAAACACTTGAGTTAATTTGCAAGTCAAAATTAAAAACAAATGTTGATTGAATCCAGGCCGATGTCTTGATCAATTGTGAAAAACATTAAGTTATTTGATATTTTTCCGTAGAGACATTAATAAGATACAGGTTTTGCTTGTTATTTTCTTTGTTTTTGCAGTAAACTTTCTACAATTTAAATTTTATTTTCCGTGACCTGGAGTCCATACTTTATGCAATTAGGGCCCCACTGATCTCACTCGCCAGTCTATAATTTAATCAATACGAAAAGTTTAATATGTTTTCTAAAATAATTTGCCATTTAGCATATTACAAAAAAGGTTTAATTAATCAGACTGATTCAAATTCTGTGGATGGAAATATGGGACATTTATTCAACATCATGTATACGTATTTCTGGCATGTGGCTTAGATGTAAACAGCTTTTTATAATTCAACAAAAGTGGAAAATCCAGGTTCAATAAGTAGAAGCTTCTGACTATTTTGTTTTAATCACCTCGATTTGCTAACTGCCACAATTTTTCAGCCAGAAGTTGGAAATAATTGGTGAAATCAGTTCATGATTGGAATAAATACATGGGCTGTGTCCAAATACGGCCCCTGTTTCCTGTCCACTGTCCCCTGTCCACTCAGACCGCTGTCTACTATGTGCCCCTGTCCCCTCTTTGCAAGCAGTATGTGAAAAAAATCCCGCAAAACTCTTTCCAGACTAGTAAAGAAATAGTTTGTAATATTTATTTATTTATTTTGTTTTTTATTGAGAATATTAATCAGTTCACATATGATGGTTGTTACAAGGTTACCAGTCTTATACCATAGATGTGCATATACGCTCTGCATCCTTTATGTTTTTACTTCCGGGTTACTTACTGAAATTGTCGGATGAGTGCACCGTTCTGCTGATGAGTGTGCTCCTGAATTCCCTCAACAAAACCGCGGAAATAAGGGGTTCATCCTGGTATTTTAAGTGCCCCCATTTGTGAGAAAAAGTCACCCACTCAAAACGCTTTTTGACAAAATGGACTCAAATAGGCAACCTCAAAATGGTGTCGGGTCGTATTCGGACACAGCCATGGTGCTGTATAGGTATGGGGCATGCCCCGCCAAGCCATAACTTGGCGGATGTCATACCTGCCATCGCAATATCATGGTTGAGGCTCGTTTGATACCTCAGACCCTTGATTACAGCCATTTAGCCAACCGTGGGTTCCATACTGTTCCATCCATTCAAATGCAGAGAGGTTATAGTATCGCTTGTAAGAGTACCTGAAAATAAGATATCATGAATATTTTGATATCCTTTTATACCCAGTCATGAGAGCATCAACTGTTTACCTGTGGAATGTTCCAAACTGGTGTTTTTTGATCTTCCCAGTCTTTTCTTTTGCCCCTGTCCCAACTTTTTTGGAACATTTTGCAGGCATGAAATTCGGAATTAGCGTATATTTACAAAAATCTGTAAAGTTGCTTCGGTAAAACATTAAATATATATTTTTTGTACTCTTTTTAATTAAATATATGTAAAAGAGAATTTACAAATCACTGCTTTCTGCTTTTATGTGCATTTTACATACTTTTTTGGATTTGTAGATTGCCACTACATTCAAAATTGGATGTGGTGGTTCAAGATATATGGGTGGGCAAGGATACCATTTAGGCGGCCATAGCCCACCCTGGCCTACCCAAGGGGCTTTCGTCTCTCAACCTCAGCACCAGATATAATGTCACCCTCTGCTGATATCTATAATTGCGCTCAAAAAGCCAGTTTACTCATTGGGTTCCATTCATTTTTGACAGCAAACAAAAAAAAAAAGACTTCCACTCATATATTGATGCTAACTCTGTTTTACATTTCATTAAAAACTTCTTATTATTTTTCATGGTCAAATATTTTTTTACCGCACACAAAAATATTAATTTTTTTCATTTTGGCCTGCGTCATATTTTTGTGCGCTAGTTGGCAACCAATTATATACTCGTAAGGCTTTGACGTAGTCGTTCACGTCACTTCCGGCACCATCCTTGTTGTACATGTGACTCCAAGGGGGGGGCAGCTGGGTGGCTAACATTTTGGTCCACATTTTGGTCAAAATCCTGATCGTGTCAGTGCCGCCTGTGGCCTGTAGCCCCGCAGAGGGGGACACACAATTAGCAATTCACACTTGAGTACAAGGGATAAAACCCAATGCATTGCCCAGGGTTTGGGTGGGGTCAGTCGGCCCGCGTTCATCAGGCGATCCCCCTGAGCTGGACAAGCCCATGACCTGCATGCCGCTGCATAGTCTTCTTTTGATTCCGTTCTGTGCGAGTTTGGCGATGGTGCGTCGGGAGAAACAGGTGGTTGAGCGTGTTTCAGAGGAAAGCCGTGGGGTTGCACTGAGGAGAGATACCTGTGTGTCCAGTGCAGTGGGGTTGCACTGAGGTGAGATACCTGTGTGTCCAGTGCAGTGGGGTTGCACTGAGGCGAGATACCTGTGTGTCCAGTGCAGTGGGGTTGCACTGAGGTGAGATACCTGTGTGTCCAGTGCAGTGGGGTTGCACTGAGGTGAGATACCTGTATGTCCAGTGCAGTGGGGTTGCACTGAGGCGAGATACCTGTATGTCCAGTGCAGTGGGGTTGCACTGAGGTGAGATACCTGTATGTCCAGTGCAGTGGGGTTGCACTGAGGTGAGATACCTGTATGTCCAGTGCAGTGGGGTTGCACTGAGGTGAGATACCTGTGTGTCCAGTGCAGTGGGGTTGCACTGAGGTGAGATACCTGTATGTCCAGTGCAGTGGGGTTGCACTGAGGCGAGATACCTGTATGTCCAGTGCAGTGGGGTTGCACTGAGGTGAGATACCTGTGTGTCCAGTGCAGTGGGGTTGCACTGAGGTGAGATACCTGTATGTCCAGTGCAGTGGGGTTGCACTGAGGTGAGATACCTGTATGTCCAGTGCAGTGGGGTTGCACTGAGGTGAGATACCTGTATGTCCAGTGCAGTGGGGTTGCACTGAGGTGAGATACCTGTGTGTCCAGTGCAGTGGGGTTGCACTGAGGTGAGATACCTGTATGTCCAGTGCAGTGGGGTTGCACTGAGGTGAGATACCTGTATGTCCAGTGCAGTGGGGTTGCACTGAGGTGAGATACCTGTGTGTCCAGTGCAGTGGGGTTGCACTGAGGTGAGATACCTGTGTGTCCAGTGCAGTGGGGTTGCACTGAGGTGAGATACCTGTATGTCCAGTGCAGTGGGGTTGCACTGAGGTGAGATACCTGTGTGTCCAGTGCAGTGGGGTTGCACTGAGGTGAGATACCTGTGTGTCCAGTGCAGTGGGGTTGCACTGAGGTGAGATACCTGTGTGTCCAGTGCAGTGGGGTTGCACTGAGGTGAGATACCTGTATGTCCAGTGCAGTGGGGTTGCACTGAGGTGAGATACCTGTATGTCCAGTGCAGTGGGGTTGCACTGAGGTGAGATACCTGTATGTCCAGTGCAGTGGGGTTGCACTGAGGTGAGATACCTGTGTGTCCAGTGCAGTGGGGTTGCACTGAGGTGAGATACCTGTGTGTCCAGTGCAGTGGGGTTGCACTGAGGTGAGATACCTGTATGTCCAGTGCAGTGGGGTTGCACTGAGGTGAGATACCTGTATGTCCAGTGCAGTGGGGTTGCACTGAGGTGAGATACCTGTATGTCCAGTGCAGTGGGGTTGCACTGAGGTGAGATACCTGTATGTCCAGTGCAGTGGGGTTGCACTGAGGTGAGATACCTGTATGTCCAGTGCAGTGGGGTTGCACTGAGGTGAGATACCTGTATGTCCAGTGCAGTGGGGTTGCACTGAGGTGAGATACCTGTGTGTCCAGTGCAGTGGGGTTGCACTGAGGTGAGATACCTGTGTGTCCAGTGCAGTGGGGTTGCACTGAGGTGAGATACCTGTGTGTCCAGTGCAGTGGGGTTGCACTGAGGTGAGATACCTGTATGTCCAGTGCAGTGGGGTTGCACTGAGGTGAGATACCTGTATGTCCAGTGCAGTGGGGTTGCACTGAGGTGAGATACCTGTATGTCCAGTGCAGTGGGGTTGCACTGAGGTGAGATACCTGTATGTCCAGTGCAGTGGGGTTGCACTGAGGTGAGATACCTGTATGTCCAGTGCAGTGGGGTTGCACTGAGGTGAGATACCTGTGTGTCCAGTGCAGTGGGGTTGCACTGAGGTGAGATACCTGTGTGTCCAGTGCAGTGGGGTTGCACTGAGGTGAGATACCTGTATGTCCAGTGCAGTGGGGTTGCACTGAGGTGAGATACCTGTATGTCCAGTGCAGTGGGGTTGCACTGAGGTGAGATACCTGTGTGTCCAGTGCAGTGGGGTTGCACTGAGGTGAGATACCTGTGTGTCCAGTGCAGTGGGGTTGCACTGAGGTGAGATACCTGTGTGTCCAGTGCAGTGGGGTTGCACTGAGGTGAGATACCTGTGTGTCCAGTGCAGTGGGGTTGCACTGAGGTGAGATACCTGTATGTCCAGTGCAGTGGGGTTGCACTGAGGTGAGATACCTGTGTGTCCAGTGCAGTGGGGTTGCACTGAGGTGAGATACCTGTGTGTCCAGTGCAGTGGGGTTGCACTGAGGTGAGATACCTGTATGTCCAGTGCAGTGGGGTTGCACTGAGGTGAGATACCTGTATGTCCAGTGCAGTGGGGTTGCACTGAGGTGAGATACCTGTATGTCCAGTGCAGTGGGGTTGCACTGAGGTGAGATACCTGTGTGTCCAGTGCAGTGGGGTTGCACTGAGGTGAGATGCCTGTATGTCCAGTGCAGTGGGGTTGCACTGAGGTGAGATACCTGTATGTCCAGTGCAGTGGGGTTGCACTGAGGTGAGATACCTGTATGTCCAGTGCAGTGGGGTTGCACTGAGGTGAGATACCTGTATGTCCAGTGCAGTGGGGTTGCACTGAGGTGAGATACCTGTGTGTCCAGTGCAGTGGGGTTGCACTGAGGTGAGATACCTGTATGTCCAGTGCAGTGGGGTTGCACTGAGGTGAGATACCTGTGTGTCCAGTGCAGTGGGGTTGCACTGAGGTGAGATACCTGTGTGTCCAGTGCAGTGGGGTTGCACTGAGGTGAGATACCTGTATGTCCAGTGCAGTGGGGTTGCACTGAGGTGAGATGCCTGTATGTCCAGTGCAGTGGGGTTGCACTGAGGTGAGATACCTGTATGTCCAGTGCAGTGGGGTTGCACTGAGGTGAGATACCTGTGTGTCCAGTGCAGTGGGGTTGCACTGAGGTGAGATACCTGTATGTCCAGTGCAGTGGGGTTGCACTGAGGTGAGATACCTGTATGTCCAGTGCAGTGGGGTTGCACTGAGGTGAGATACCTGTGTGTCCAGTGCAGTGGGGTTGCACTGAGGTGAGATACCTGTGTGTCCAGTGCAGTGGGGTTGCACTGAGGTGAGATACCTGTATGTCCAGTGCAGTGGGGTTGCACTGAGGTGAGATACCTGTATGTCCAGTGCAGTGGGGTTGCACTGAGGTGAGATACCTGTGTGTCCAGTGCAGTGGGGTTGCACTGAGGTGAGATACCTGTGTGTCCAGTGCAGTGGGGTTGCACTGAGGTGAGATACCTGTGTGTCCAGTGCAGTGGGGTTGCACTGAGGTGAGATACCTGTGTGTCCAGTGCAGTGGGGTTGCACTGAGGTGAGATACCTGTATGTCCAGTGCAGTGGGGTTGCACTGAGGTGAGATACCTGTGTGTCCAGTGCAGTGGGGTTGCACTGAGGTGAGATACCTGTGTGTCCAGTGCAGTGGGGTTGCACTGAGGTGAGATACCTGTATGTCCAGTGCAGTGGGGTTGCACTGAGGTGAGATACCTGTATGTCCAGTGCAGTGGGGTTGCACTGAGGTGAGATACCTGTATGTCCAGTGCAGTGGGGTTGCACTGAGGTGAGATACCTGTGTGTCCAGTGCAGTGGGGTTGCACTGAGGTGAGATGCCTGTATGTCCAGTGCAGTGGGGTTGCACTGAGGTGAGATACCTGTATGTCCAGTGCAGTGGGGTTGCACTGAGGTGAGATACCTGTATGTCCAGTGCAGTGGGGTTGCACTGAGGTGAGATACCTGTATGTCCAGTGCAGTGGGGTTGCACTGAGGTGAGATACCTGTGTGTCCAGTGCAGTGGGGTTGCACTGAGGTGAGATACCTGTATGTCCAGTGCAGTGGGGTTGCACTGAGGTGAGATACCTGTGTGTCCAGTGCAGTGGGGTTGCACTGAGGTGAGATACCTGTGTGTCCAGTGCAGTGGGGTTGCACTGAGGTGAGATACCTGTATGTCCAGTGCAGTGGGGTTGCACTGAGGTGAGATGCCTGTATGTCCAGTGCAGTGGGGTTGCACTGAGGTGAGATACCTGTATGTCCAGTGCAGTGGGGTTGCACTGAGGTGAGATACCTGTGTGTCCAGTGCAGTGGGGTTGCACTGAGGTGAGATACCTGTATGTCCAGTGCAGTGGGGTTGCACTGAGGTGAGATACCTGTATGTCCAGTGCAGTGGGGTTGCACTGAGGTGAGATACCTGTGTGTCCAGTGCAGTGGGGTTGCACTGAGGTGAGATACCTGTATGTCCAGTGCAGTGGGGTTGCACTGAGGTGAGATGCCTGTATGTCCAGTGCAGTGGGGTTGCACTGAGGTGAGATACCTGTATGTCCAGTGCAGTGGGGTTGCACTGAGGTGAGATACCTGTGTGTCCAGTGCAGTGGGGTTGCACTGAGGTGAGATACCTGTATGTCCAGTGCAGTGGGGTTGCACTGAGGTGAGATACCTGTATGTCCAGTGCAGTGGGGTTGCACTGAGGTGAGATGCCTGTATGTCCAGTGCAGTGGGGTTGCACTGAGGTGAGATACCTGTATGTCCAGTGCAGTGGGGTTGCACTGAGGTGAGATACCTGTATGTCCAGTGCAGTGGGGTTGCACTGAGGTGAGATACCTGTGTGTCCAGTGCAGTGGGGTTGCACTGAGGTGAGATACCTGTATGTCCAGTGCAGTGGGGTTGCACTGAGGTGAGATGCCTGTATGTCCAGTGCAGTGGGGTTGCACTGAGGTGAGATACCTGTATGTCCAGTGCAGTGGGGTTGCACTGAGGTGAGATACCTGTGTGTCCAGTGCAGTGGGGTTGCACTGAGGTGAGATACCTGTATGTCCAGTGCAGTGGGGTTGCACTGAGGTGAGATACCTGTATGTCCAGTGCAGTGGGGTTGCACTGAGGTGAGATACCTGTATGTCCAGTGCAGTGGGGTTGCACTGAGGTGAGATACCTGTATGTCCAGTGCAGTGGGGTTGCACTGAGGTGAGATACCTGTATGTCCAGTGCAGTGGGGTTGCACTGAGGTGAGATACCTGTATGTCCAGTGCAGTGGGGTTGCACTGAGGTGAGATACCTGTATGTCCAGTGCAGTGGGGTTGCACTGAGGTGAGATACCTGTATGTCCAGTGCAGTGGGGTTGCACTGAGGTGAGATACCTGTATGTCCAGTGCAGTGGGGTTGCACTGAGGTGAGATACCTGTATGTCCAGTGCAGTGGGGTTGCACTGAGGTGAGATACCTGTATGTCCAGTGCAGTGGGGTTGCACTGAGGTGAGATACCTGTGTGTCCAGTGCAGTGGGGTTGCACTGAGGTGAGATACCTGTATGTCCAGTGCAGTGGGGTTGCACTGAGGTGAGATACCTGTATGTCCAGTGCAGTGGGGTTGCACTGAGGTGAGATACCTGTGTGTCCAGTGCAGTGGGGTTGCACTGAGGTGAGATACCTGTATGTCCAGTGCAGTGGGGTTGCACTGAGGTGAGATACCTGTGTGTCCAGTGCAGTGGGGTTGCACTGAGGTGAGATACCTGTGTGTCCAGTGCAGTGGGGTTGCACTGAGGTGAGATACCTGTATGTCCAGTGCAGTGGGGTTGCACTGAGGTGAGATACCTGTATGTCCAGTGCAGTGGGGTTGCACTGAGGTGAGATACCTGTATGTCCAGTGCAGTGGGGTTGCACTGAGGTGAGATACCTGTGTGTCCAGTGCAGTGGGGTTGCACTGAGGTGAGATACCTGTATGTCCAGTGCAGTGGGGTTGCACTGAGGTGAGATACCTGTGTGTCCAGTGCAGTGGGGTTGCACTGAGGTGAGATACCTGTGTGTCCAGTGCAGTGGGGTTGCACTGAGGTGAGATACCTGTATGTCCAGTGCAGTGGGGTTGCACTGAGGTGAGATACCTGTGTGTCCAGTGCAGTGGGGTTGCACTGAGGTGAGATACCTGTATGTCCAGTGCAGTGGGGTTGCACTGAGGTGAGATACCTGTATGTCCAGTGCAGTGGGGTTGCACTGAGGTGAGATACCTGTATGTCCAGTGCAGTGGGGTTGCACTGAGGTGAGATACCTGTATGTCCAGTGCAGTGGGGTTGCACTGAGGTGAGATACCTGTATGTCCAGTGCAGTGGGGTTGCACTGAGGTGAGATACCTGTATGTCCAGTGCAGTGGGGTTGCACTGAGGTGAGATACCTGTATGTCCAGTGCAGTGGGGTTGCACTGAGGTGAGATACCTGTATGTCCAGTGCAGTGGGGTTGCACTGAGGTGAGATACCTGTATGTCCAGTGCAGTGGGGTTGCACTGAGGTGAGATACCTGTATGTCCAGTGCAGTGGGGTTGCACTGAGGTGAGATACCTGTATGTCCAGTGCAGTGGGGTTGCACTGAGGTGAGATACCTGTATGTCCAGTGCAGTGGGGTTGCACTGAGGTGAGATACCTGTGTGTCCAGTGCAGTGGGGTTGCACTGAGGTGAGATACCTGTGTGTCCAGTGCAGTGGGGTTGCACTGAGGTGAGATACCTGTATGTCCAGTGCAGTGGGGTTGCACTGAGGTGAGATACCTGTATGTCCAGTGCAGTGGGGTTGCACTGAGGTGAGATACCTGTATGTCCAGTGCAGTGGGGTTGCACTGAGGTGAGATACCTGTATGTCCAGTGCAGTGGGGTTGCACTGAGGTGAGATACCTGTATGTCCAGTGCAGTGGGGTTGCACTGAGGTGAGATACCTGTATGTCCAGTGCAGTGGGGTTGCACTGAGGTGAGATACCTGTATGTCCAGTGCAGTGGGGTTGCACTGAGGTGAGATACCTGTATGTCCAGTGCAGTGGGGTTGCACTGAGGTGAGATACCTGTATGTCCAGTGCAGTGGGGTTGCACTGAGGAGAGATACCTGTGTGTCCAGTGCAGTGGGGTTGCACTGAGGTGAGATACCTGTGTGTCCAGTGCAGTGGGGTTGCACTGAGGTGAGATACCTGTGTGTCCAGTGCAGTGGGGTTGCACTGAGGTGAGATACCTGTATGTCCAGTGCAGTGGGGTTGCACTGAGGTGAGATACCTGTGTGTCCAGTGCAGTGGGGTTGCACTGAGGTGAGATACCTGTATGTCCAGTGCAGTGGGGTTGCACTGAGGTGAGATACCTGTATGTCCAGTGCAGTGGGGTTGCACTGAGGTGAGATACCTGTATGTCCAGTGCAGTGGGGTTGCACTGAGGTGAGATACCTGTATGTCCAGTGCAGTGGGGTTGCACTGAGGTGAGATACCTGTATGTCCAGTGCAGTGGGGTTGCACTGAGGTGAGATACCTGTATGTCCAGTGCAGTGGGGTTGCACTGAGGTGAGATACCTGTATGTCCAGTGCAGTGGGGTTGCACTGAGGTGAGATACCTGTATGTCCAGTGCAGTGGGGTTGCACTGAGGTGAGATACCTGTATGTCCAGTGCAGTGGGGTTGCACTGAGGTGAGATACCTGTATGTCCAGTGCAGTGGGGTTGCACTGAGGTGAGATACCTGTATGTCCAGTGCAGTGGGGTTGCACTGAGGTGAGATACCTGTATGTCCAGTGCAGTGGGGTTGCACTGAGGTGAGATACCTGTATGTCCAGTGCAGTGGGGTTGCACTGAGGTGAGATACCTGTGTGTCCAGTGCAGTGGGGTTGCACTGAGGTGAGATACCTGTGTGTCCAGTGCAGTGGGGTTGCACTGAGGTGAGATACCTGTATGTCCAGTGCAGTGGGGTTGCACTGAGGTGAGATACCTGTATGTCCAGTGCAGTGGGGTTGCACTGAGGTGAGATACCTGTATGTCCAGTGCAGTGGGGTTGCACTGAGGTGAGATACCTGTATGTCCAGTGCAGTGGGGTTGCACTGAGGTGAGATACCTGTATGTCCAGTGCAGTGGGGTTGCACTGAGGTGAGATACCTGTATGTCCAGTGCAGTGGGGTTGCACTGAGGTGAGATACCTGTATGTCCAGTGCAGTGGGGTTGCACTGAGGTGAGATACCTGTATGTCCAGTGCAGTGGGGTTGCACTGAGGTGAGATACCTGTATGTCCAGTGCAGTGGGGTTGCACTGAGGTGAGATACCTGTGTGTCCAGTGCAGTGGGGTTGCACTGAGGTGAGATACCTGTGTGTCCAGTGCAGTGGGGTTGCACTGAGGTGAGATACCTGTGTGTCCAGTGCAGTGGGGTTGCACTGAGGTGAGATACCTGTGTGTCCAGTGCAGTGGGGTTGCACTGAGGTGAGATACCTGTATGTCCAGTGCAGTGGGGTTGCACTGAGGTGAGATACCTGTATGTCCAGTGCAGTGGGGTTGCACTGAGGTGAGATACCTGTATGTCCAGTGCAGTGGGGTTGCACTGAGGTGAGATACCTGTATGTCCAGTGCAGTGGGGTTGCACTGAGGTGAGATACCTGTATGTCCAGTGCAGTGGGGTTGCACTGAGGTGAGATACCTGTGTGTCCAGTGCAGTGGGGTTGCACTGAGGTGAGATACCTGTATGTCCAGTGCAGTGGGGTTGCACTGAGGTGAGATACCTGTATGTCCAGTGCAGTGGGGTTGCACTGAGGTGAGATACCTGTATGTCCAGTGCAGTGGGGTTGCACTGAGGTGAGATACCTGTATGTCCAGTGCAGTGGGGTTGCACTGAGGTGAGATACCTGTATGTCCAGTGCAGTGGGGTTGCACTGAGGTGAGATACCTGTATGTCCAGTGCAGTGGGGTTGCACTGAGGTGAGATACCTGTATGTCCAGTGCAGTGGGGTTGCACTGAGGTGAGATACCTGTATGTCCAGTGCAGTGGGGTTGCACTGAGGTGAGATACCTGTATGTCCAGTGCAGTGGGGTTGCACTGAGGTGAGATACCTGTGTGTCCAGTGCAGTGGGGTTGCACTGAGGTGAGATACCTGTGTGTCCAGTGCAGTGGGGTTGCACTGAGGTGAGATACCTGTGTGTCCAGTGCAGTGGGGTTGCACTGAGGTGAGATACCTGTGTGTCCAGTGCAGTGGGGTTGCACTGAGGTGAGATACCTGTATGTCCAGTGCAGTGGGGTTGCACTGAGGTGAGATACCTGTATGTCCAGTGCAGTGGGGTTGCACTGAGGTGAGATACCTGTATGTCCAGTGCAGTGGGGTTGCACTGAGGTGAGATACCTGTATGTCCAGTGCAGTGGGGTTGCACTGAGGTGAGATACCTGTATGTCCAGTGCAGTGGGGTTGCACTGAGGTGAGATACCTGTGTGTCCAGTGCAGTGGGGTTGCACTGAGGTGAGATACCTGTGTGTCCAGTGCAGTGGGGTTGCACTGAGGTGAGATACCTGTATGTCCAGTGCAGTGGGGTTGCACTGAGGTGAGATACCTGTGTGTCCAGTGCAGTGGGGTTGCACTGAGGTGAGATACCTGTATGTCCAGTGCAGTGGGGTTGCACTGAGGTGAGATACCTGTATGTCCAGTGCAGTGGGGTTGCACTGAGGTGAGATACCTGTATGTCCAGTGCAGTGGGGTTGCACTGAGGTGAGATACCTGTATGTCCAGTGCAGTGGGGTTGCACTGAGGTGAGATACCTGTATGTCCAGTGCAGTGGGGTTGCACTGAGGTGAGATACCTGTATGTCCAGTGCAGTGGGGTTGCACTGAGGTGAGATACCTGTATGTCCAGTGCAGTGGGGTTGCACTGAGGTGAGATACCTGTATGTCCAGTGCAGTGGGGTTGCACTGAGGTGAGATACCTGTATGTCCAGTGCAGTGGGGTTGCACTGAGGTGAGATACCTGTATGTCCAGTGCAGTGGGGTTGCACTGAGGTGAGATACCTGTATGTCCAGTGCAGTGGGGTTGCACTGAGGTGAGATACCTGTATGTCCAGTGCAGTGGGGTTGCACTGAGGTGAGATACCTGTATGTCCAGTGCAGTGGGGTTGCACTGAGGTGAGATACCTGTGTGTCCAGTGCAGTGGGGTTGCACTGAGGTGAGATACCTGTGTGTCCAGTGCAGTGGGGTTGCACTGAGGTGAGATACCTGTGTGTCCAGTGCAGTGGGGTTGCACTGAGGTGAGATACCTGTGTGTCCAGTGCAGTGGGGTTGCACTGAGGTGAGATACCTGTATGTCCAGTGCAGTGGGGTTGCACTGAGGTGAGATACCTGTATGTCCAGTGCAGTGGGGTTGCACTGAGGTGAGATACCTGTATGTCCAGTGCAGTGGGGTTGCACTGAGGTGAGATACCTGTATGTCCAGTGCAGTGGGGTTGCACTGAGGTGAGATACCTGTATGTCCAGTGCAGTGGGGTTGCACTGAGGTGAGATACCTGTGTGTCCAGTGCAGTGGGGTTGCACTGAGGTGAGATACCTGTGTGTCCAGTGCAGTGGGGTTGCACTGAGGTGAGATACCTGTATGTCCAGTGCAGTGGGGTTGCACTGAGGTGAGATACCTGTGTGTCCAGTGCAGTGGGGTTGCACTGAGGTGAGATACCTGTATGTCCAGTGCAGTGGGGTTGCACTGAGGTGAGATACCTGTATGTCCAGTGCAGTGGGGTTGCACTGAGGTGAGATACCTGTATGTCCAGTGCAGTGGGGTTGCACTGAGGTGAGATACCTGTATGTCCAGTGCAGTGGGGTTGCACTGAGGTGAGATACCTGTATGTCCAGTGCAGTGGGGTTGCACTGAGGTGAGATACCTGTATGTCCAGTGCAGTGGGGTTGCACTGAGGTGAGATACCTGTATGTCCAGTGCAGTGGGGTTGCACTGAGGTGAGATACCTGTATGTCCAGTGCAGTGGGGTTGCACTGAGGTGAGATACCTGTATGTCCAGTGCAGTGGGGTTGCACTGAGGTGAGATACCTGTATGTCCAGTGCAGTGGGGTTGCACTGAGGTGAGATACCTGTATGTCCAGTGCAGTGGGGTTGCACTGAGGTGAGATACCTGTATGTCCAGTGCAGTGGGGTTGCACTGAGGTGAGATACCTGTATGTCCAGTGCAGTGGGGTTGCACTGAGGTGAGATACCTGTATGTCCAGTGCAGTGGGGTTGCACTGAGGTGAGATACCTGTATGTCCAGTGCAGTGGGGTTGCACTGAGGTGAGATACCTGTATGTCCAGTGCAGTGGGGTTGCACTGAGGTGAGATACCTGTATGTCCAGTGCAGTGGGGTTGCACTGAGGTGAGATACCTGTATGTCCAGTGCAGTGGGGTTGCACTGAGGTGAGATACCTGTATGTCCAGTGCAGTGGGGTTGCACTGAGGTGAGATACCTGTGTGTCCAGTGCAGTGGGGTTGCACTGAGGTGAGATACCTGTATGTCCAGTGCAGTGGGGTTGCACTGAGGTGAGATACCTGTATGTCCAGTGCAGTGGGGTTGCACTGAGGTGAGATACCTGTATGTCCAGTGCAGTGGGGTTGCACTGAGGTGAGATACCTGTATGTCCAGTGCAGTGGGGTTGCACTGAGGTGAGATACCTGTATGTCCAGTGCAGTGGGGTTGCACTGAGGTGAGATACCTGTATGTCCAGTGCAGTGGGGTTGCACTGAGGTGAGATACCTGTGTGTCCAGTGCAGTGGGGTTGCACTGAGGTGAGATACCTGTATGTCCAGTGCAGTGGGGTTGCACTGAGGTGAGATACCTGTATGTCCAGTGCAGTGGGGTTGCACTGAGGTGAGATACCTGTATGTCCAGTGCAGTGGGGTTGCACTGAGGTGAGATACCTGTATGTCCAGTGCAGTGGGGTTGCACTGAGGTGAGATACCTGTATGTCCAGTGCAGTGGGGTTGCACTGAGGTGAGATACCTGTATGTCCAGTGCAGTGGGGTTGCACTGAGGTGAGATACCTGTATGTCCAGTGCAGTGGGGTTGCACTGAGGTGAGATACCTGTATGTCCAGTGCAGTGGGGTTGCACTGAGGTGAGATACCTGTATGTCCAGTGCAGTGGGGTTGCACTGAGGTGAGATACCTGTATGTCCAGTGCAGTGGGGTTGCACTGAGGTGAGATACCTGTATGTCCAGTGCAGTGGGGTTGCACTGAGGTGAGATACCTGTATGTCCAGTGCAGTGGGGTTGCACTGAGGTGAGATACCTGTATGTCCAGTGCAGTGGGGTTGCACTGAGGTGAGATACCTGTATGTCCAGTGCAGTGGGGTTGCACTGAGGTGAGATACCTGTATGTCCAGTGCAGTGGGGTTGCACTGAGGTGAGATACCTGTATGTCCAGTGCAGTGGGGTTGCACTGAGGTGAGATACCTGTATGTCCAGTGCAGTGGGGTTGCACTGAGGTGAGATACCTGTGTGTCCAGTGCAGTGGGGTTGCACTGAGGTGAGATACCTGTGTGTCCAGTGCAGTGGGGTTGCACTGAGGTGAGATACCTGTATGTCCAGTGCAGTGGGGTTGCACTGAGGTGAGATACCTGTATGTCCAGTGCAGTGGGGTTGCACTGAGGTGAGATACCTGTATGTCCAGTGCAGTGGGGTTGCACTGAGGTGAGATACCTGTATGTCCAGTGCAGTGGGGTTGCACTGAGGTGAGATACCTGTATGTCCAGTGCAGTGGGGTTGCACTGAGGTGAGATACCTGTGTGTCCAGTGCAGTGGGGTTGCACTGAGGTGAGATACCTGTATGTCCAGTGCAGTGGGGTTGCACTGAGGTGAGATACCTGTATGTCCAGTGCAGTGGGGTTGCACTGAGGTGAGATACCTGTATGTCCAGTGCAGTGGGGTTGCACTGAGGTGAGATACCTGTGTGTCCAGTGCAGTGGGGTTGCACTGAGGTGAGATACCTGTATGTCCAGTGCAGTGGGGTTGCACTGAGGTGAGATACCTGTATGTCCAGTGCAGTGGGGTTGCACTGAGGTGAGATACCTGTATGTCCAGTGCAGTGGGGTTGCACTGAGGTGAGATACCTGTATGTCCAGTGCAGTGGGGTTGCACTGAGGTGAGATACCTGTATGTCCAGTGCAGTGGGGTTGCACTGAGGTGAGATACCTGTATGTCCAGTGCAGTGGGGTTGCACTGAGGTGAGATACCTGTATGTCCAGTGCAGTGGGGTTGCACTGAGGTGAGATACCTGTATGTCCAGTGCAGTGGGGTTGCACTGAGGTGAGATACCTGTATGTCCAGTGCAGTGGGGTTGCACTGAGGTGAGATACCTGTATGTCCAGTGCAGTGGGGTTGCACTGAGGTGAGATACCTGTATGTCCAGTGCAGTGGGGTTGCACTGAGGTGAGATACCTGTATGTCCAGTGCAGTGGGGTTGCACTGAGGTGAGATACCTGTATGTCCAGTGCAGTGGGGTTGCACTGAGGTGAGATACCTGTATGTCCAGTGCAGTGGGGTTGCACTGAGGTGAGATACCTGTGTGTCCAGTGCAGTGGGGTTGCACTGAGGTGAGATACCTGTATGTCCAGTGCAGTGGGGTTGCACTGAGGTGAGATACCTGTATGTCCAGTGCAGTGGGGTTGCACTGAGGTGAGATACCTGTATGTCCAGTGCAGTGGGGTTGCACTGAGGTGAGATACCTGTATGTCCAGTGCAGTGGGGTTGCACTGAGGTGAGATACCTGTATGTCCAGTGCAGTGGGGTTGCACTGAGGTGAGATACCTGTATGTCCAGTGCAGTGGGGTTGCACTGAGGTGAGATACCTGTATGTCCAGTGCAGTGGGGTTGCACTGAGGTGAGATACCTGTATGTCCAGTGCAGTGGGGTTGTTTCATGAACGCAGTTTGGACATTCCAAATTGGGGTGGGAATTGGATATAGACAGCCCCGTATTGGGTGCCAAATTATTTTTTTAAAATTGAATAAATGAATAAAATATGTGCGAGTCCAAGGACACAACTGCGCGTGTGAGATGAGCGCAAAATTAAAACTTCCTGGTTTGGGTGTGCCGCTCCCCATTGGTTTCTATTGGCATGGCTGTCTCTACATAATATTATTATTATTTTTATTATTATTAATAAATATTATGTCAAGTGGCTAGAGAGACATTCAAAGAAATTCAAGTTTCTCTACATACTCAAAGGGCCTCCCTGTGGCCGCGCCAGTGATGTGCAGCGGTGAACTGCGCAGGTGCAGCAGCCCCTGCTCGACTGATGAAAAAGCACACGTGACCCGGAAAAGGAAGTCGGTGTGTTTACTACAGAACCACTCGATTCCAGAAAGCCAGGTAGGCTTGTGAAATCTAATCAATTAACATGTTAAAAATGATGCGTACATTTTATTTGTCAAGTTTGTATACGTTGGATCGTTAGACCCAAATACAAATATGTAGAATAAGTCTACAGTTGTTGGCAAGCGAGTGTTCCATATCGCCAGACTGTTACGAACCTGCTACTAACAAGAATACTTACTCTGACAAGTCAGAATGACGATTTACTCTTATAACGTTAACATTAATTAAATGTTAGCGATTATAACACCTTAACACATTTAATTGTCTGCACCGCTAGAGAATGGACACCCGCTTTACCAGGGGCAAATCGGCGATCCTTGAGCGCTCCTTAACCCGGCCGAAGACCGAGGTCAGCGTGAGCGCCTTCGCCTTGCTGTTCTCCGAGATGGTGCAGTATTGCCAGAGCCGCGTTTACTCTGTGTCCGAGCTGCAGGCGCGCCTCGCGGACCTCGGCCAGGGCGTGGGGGCGAGTCTGCTGGACGTGCTGGTGCTGCGCGAGAAGAACGGAAAGAGGGAGACGAAGGTTCTCAATATACTTCTCTTCATCAAGGTAAGCGCACCTCTGTACCCGAGAAGGGCGACTTTGAATGTGTGCAACTATGAGAACTTACAAAAGTGGTTTATACGGTAAACTTATAATTAAACATTATTTCCTATGTAATTAGACCATGTGATTGTGTAATCTATGTGCTTGATTACATTCTCAGGTTGTCCGACTGTTTTGTTCTTATCGGATCAATGTTGAAAGCGCAGCTGAATTGCTAGAACCTGTCCTGAGAGATGCAACTTAGTTGCAGATAGGCGACATAAGCTATTACACACGAGCCTTTAGCACCTGTGTTGTTGTTGTTAAGTAGTTGGTCTCTTGCATAAACCGCCTTTTCCGTTGCTTAAATACAATTCGCTGAAAAAAGTTTCCACTTACTGGTTTCAAAACCAGAATTGCATATGTCTATTAAACTACATGGATACTTGACTTTCTGTTTGGCATAATATTTATTGAAACAGTGGTTAGACTGACTGTTGCATGTAAATAAATAGAGTTAATAATATCCACTGGTTTAGAACCAGTAAATTGCTATTTTAATGGCTCTAATTGAAACATTTTATATAAATGTCATCTGCCTTTATTGTTATGTGCCTCTAAGAGCAAACTATCCTCCTATTCAATAACCTTACAGTCAATCTTAACCCTATTTTAATAACGCTGGTGGGCATCTATGAGAATTCATCGTCATTCTGTTTTAAACATGTATTTAAATGACTCCTGCCTGCTCAGGTGTCCGTGTGGAAGGCTCTGTTTGGGAAAGAGGCGGACAAGCTGGAGCAGGCCAACGACGACGACAAGACGTACTACATCATCGAGAAGGAGCCGCTGATCAACGCCTTCATCTCAGTGCCCAAGGAGAACAGCACGCTGAACTGCGCCTCCTTCACTGCAGGAGTCGTGGAGGCCATCCTCACGCACAGCGGCTTTCCCGCCAAGGTCACCGCCCACTGGCACAAGGGCACCACCCTCATGATAAAGTTTGACGAGGCGGTCATCGCCCGTGACAAGGCTCTCGATGGCCGGTGAAGGAGGCGGAGCAAGGGGTGGGCGGAGCCTGGCATGGTTGGGTTTGGGTTGGGCGGGGCTTATTGAGAGAGCAGAAGTCGGTGTGATGTTCTTCACTCTAATGTTTTGTTTGTTTGAGTTTTGTTTGTTTGTTTACGAACGCAGCACAATTTAACCAATCAGTCTGCGTAGCTTAGCTTTGTTCGATGTTAGCCCACTGTATCAGCCAATCAAAATACTTTAAATGTCAGTGAATCTGTGTGGGACTAATCCTCAAAATAATTCAAGACCTTCTGATTAGTCAAAAGGCATCATGTGATAAATGTGGGCCAATCACAGGTGAGCGTGCTTCGTGAGCAGAGAAAAATCACCGACCTCTTTGGCTGGTGAAAAAACAACGGACTGAGTGTATAACCTCTGCATCTAGAAGAAGGATTGTCGCACTGATTTATACTTTTTGTGGTTGATATTCTTGAGTATAGATTACATACTGAAGGACTGTTTATAGGATAGGAGAGCTGATACTCTGGACTAAAACCTTTAGCAGTAAACCTCTATCACATGAGTGAAGTTTCCGGATTTGGTATTCATGCGTTTAAATGATGACATGTTTGCACAGAGTGAAATGACCTTCTGAGCTAGAACTACAAAATGGCCGTCACATTCTGTTATTGCTTGTACAATGTTGAAAGGTCGTAAGTAAAATATAGATGAATACTCCAGAGCTTGTTCATGAGCATCTAATCGATTTGTTTCATCTGATGGATTGAGCTAGAAGGCAGTTTTTCCCAGACTGGGGTGCATTAGCCCTGAACGCATTATGCTATATTAACATACTTGTTTAAGATTGGTGATTGATATGGATCTGTGAAGTCCTTTGTGTTGAACATACCAAGAAAAGTATTGATGAACAGAAACCATTCTTCAGACCTGAAAACTCTGCCCTCTCATTGGTTAAAACTAATTTAAATCCCACTTTTTCAGACCACCTGAATACTTTTGAGCGCTTGATTGTAAATATGCTTTTTGTGTTGTGTTTTTATTCAGATGCAATGCATATGTGTTTTGCAAATTATTTCAGGCTTAAACCTTGGAGTTTCGACCACTGAATTGTTTTTGGACTTGAATGTCTGTTCTATGAGGAACATTAAAGTTTGGTGGTCTAGAGGCCAAACTATAGGTTTAAACCTCTGATAAGGTTGCTGCAGTTTCCCCATACATTTCTGCTGTTCATATATGTGATGTCTTAGAATAAAAAAACATTTAAACGTGATATTTTTTGAGTGTATTATAAATGCCTTTTTACAAAATAAGTATGAGTGCCACACCCAAACCTGAATCAGGTTTGTTGGATTAGTGCTGTGTAATGTGCTATGTGTTGCAAGGAATGGTGGAACACGCCTGTTTTTCCCGTCCCCTGGAAACACGGCCGCAGTGGGACTGGACCTGAGGTCTGGAGGCATTCTGTTCTCATCCTGTTCATCACACCTTTGCGCAAGGCTCTCTTACCCAAGAGGTTTAGAACTATTATTACCTTCATTATTATTACCTTCATTATTATTACCTTCATTAAATATCCTGCTTCCTCTTGAATATATTAAACTCTTTAAGATTTAAGGTCATCGTCCTTCTCTTCCACTTCTGTCCGTAAGTGTGATTTAAGGTCATCGTCCTTCTCTTCCACTTCTGTCCGTAAGTGTGATTTAAGGTCATCGTCCTTCTCTTCCACTTCTGTCCGTAAGTATGATTTAAGGTCATCGTCCTTCTCTTCCACTTCTGTCCGTAAGTGTGATTTAAGGTCATCGTCCTTCTCTTCCACTTCTGTCCGTAAGTATGATTTAAGGTCATCGTCCTTCTCTTCCACTTCTGTCCGTAAGTGTGATTTAAGGTCATCGTCCTTCTCTTCCACTTCTGTCCGTAAGTGTGATTTAAGGTCATCGTCCTTCTCTTCCACTTCTGTCTGTATGATTTAAGGTCATCGTCCTTCTCTTCCACTTCTGTCCGTAAGTGTGATTTGTTTGGTTTTTCCTCAATTCACCTGTTTTCACCCCTCATGGTTGAAGCTCAGAGTGATTTTTCATCCTGTTTTAATCACAAAAACATCAGATTCTAAGATCGGCAGATACAAATGACTAAATGTTTTTGTGAAATTATTTGTTTGTTGCACCAGCCACTGGCAAAAAAAAAAAACCTTTCATATTCGTGCTGCGCAGTCTTGACTGCATCACAACGTTATTATTTCCCGATAGGACACGGTCATTCAACATGACTTTTGCTGCAATGGTGGAGTGGTTTTTGCAAATATCCGATCAGTTGCTTGTATCCAGTGTGCATGAAGTGCGTGTTTGGCTATTCGAAATATTTTAATTTCGTTTTATTGATACAATAATAATAAATTAACTTGAAGCAGAGGTTCAAAACCACCTGCTAATCGAATGTCCTGTTTGTACGATTGTTATAATTGTTGTCAAGCCATATTATGTGCCCGTTAAAATGCCCTTAGCAATAAAGTGTAATGAATCGCAGACATCGTTCGAGTCGATTAAAACGACACACTCCTGTCTTTCAACAAAAGACACCACGTGAGTGGGTTCGGGGTGTGTGTGACGTCACGTGGCGCCGGGCACGTGACTTGCTGAGGAAGTCGATGGATGTTTACTGCGGTTTAAACGCCAGAGCGCTGCTGTCACAACCAGCGACATGGTAACTGTCGCCCAGAGTCGACGATTCAGCTGCGATTCTTGTTTATTTATTGACTGTATTTCATTTTTATTTTAGTTATTTATGTATTTCAAAGCATCGGCATGGCTTCTCCTGGTTGTAATGACTGCAACCAAGACTCAGGTTGGTAGCCAACGCTCGTGTTACAGCTATTTAGCTGGCAATTGAACTTTTCTGTGTTATTCTACAATCAATCAGGAATTTTAGTCTAAGTTAATGCTGTTTTTAGTGTATTTTTTCTACGATACTTAAACGATACATAGAAAAATGACGACGTTGTTGACGTTGAGGTTGAGCTGTGAACTTAGCTATTTATAATTTTTTCACAACCCATTTTTACTTTCCCCATTTGATCATGTTGCAGTATTTAGCAAAATTGAGTTATCCAAATGTATAATAGGCTTATAATAATAACAACCGCAATGCAACATAACTGTAGCCTATAGGCCTATCATACATACATACATACATACATTCATGTCATGTAATATTTCCCATTTTAATGATGGGCACTGGGCAGCGATGAAGAAGTGTTTTTTTATGATTACCGCGTTCATGCGTCCGGTGTGTTGCAGAGACAGTAATGGGTGGAGCGGTAATCACTGCATGAATGAATAAAGCCTATTGCATTTATTCTCGTCTTTATGAACCGAAAGTCAAGCGATGAGCTGAAGCGTCGCAAGCGTTACGTGTGATAACTTCTTCGTGTGCTGTAGTCTGGTCGTGGGCAGTAGGCTAAGGAGTAGTCTAAACCGTGTGAAATTGATAGAATTCGGGCTTCTCAAACGATTTTCGCAAATCGTAAACATGTTGGTGTGAAACCTCACGTGGACACGGAGCTATACACAGTCACCTCGGAGAATTCGGGGTGAAATCAATGCTACCGTGTCACCATTGCCCTTTGTAAGATTGTTTCAGGCTTCTGTCCTGTTGAGGTCACTGATGAGGCACAGTTTGAATATTGAATTGTGTGTTTTGAAGGCGATGATAGTTATTATCGGTATCGGTGACCTTGTTCATTCAATAGCCTACTAGCGTACTGCAGGCTATTTATCAAATGAATGGCATTTGCAGCGCATGGTAACCACAGAGAAACCTGGATTTTATTCACCGAAGCAATACATCCAGAACAAAGGCCGTGAATGTTTGCTGTTCTATTCAGAGCGGATTTATCACATCTGCTCGTGCACAGTATCACATCTCCTGGTGCACAGTCCCAATTGTTCATTATTCTCTGTCTGTTAAAAAAATTAATATTCTGAACATAATTGCGTTTTCAAAAAGTGGTTCAAAGGTTATGCTTCTAATCAGTCGACAAAGACATGTGTTGTTCAATCTGTTTAGCCAGCGTTGCGCTTTGAATTCAGTTTGAACAACTGATTTTCAGGAAGGTCCAACTTCTTTATCACCCGTCCCGGTGTTTTTACAGATTTAGTTTTTTGCAAAATGTAGTTACTCAAAGACTTTCAGAAGTTGGAATCAAACTGCAGTTGTGTTTTTTGATCCGCTTCTGTCTATCTCAGTGTGCAAATTGGAATGGGTGAATGGTCCCGCCCCTATCCCCGAAATATGCACTACACTGCAACAAAAAAAAAGGGTGTACAGTTTACCCCACCTGTGCTTCACATTTCCAGACAAGTGTTCACTATCGTACAACCAGAATCATAACAGGATGAACCATGTCATCATTTATTTAAAAACATTCTTTTTGCGGGGGAGAGTGGGGGGGGGGGGTCGTGTTTTTCGTTGTTCTCTGCTCTCTTTAATAATAATAATAATAATAATAATAATGCTCCCTTTAGAATTATTGGACTGTTCTGTTTCTTGTTTAAAAAAAAAAAAAATCTGTCATCTCCTTTCTGTTCCCATTCTGTAATATCACACATGTACTTCTCTCACCATCACCCTTTTGTTGGCTTTATTAACAGCAGTGCTACCCCCTGGCAAAGAGGAAATGAGCAGTGATACTTTCACTCTGTGTGTGTGTGTGTGTACCTGAAACAGACCCGCCCGCAGCCACCTGTGTGTGTAACAGCATTAGTCTTTTACAGCCCAGCTGACTGAATGCTTTAATTTATTTATTTTTATTTATTTTAGCAGGAGAGCAGAAAGTCGCCCTGCTTATGCTTTTCCCCACTTTATTCAGACTGGGGAGAGCAGAGCTGGATAGAGAGTTACAGTACAGAGAGCAGAGATGGGTAGAGTTACAGTACAGAGAGCAGAGATGGGTAGAGAGTTACAGTGCAGAGAGCAGAGATGGGTAGAGAGTTACAGTACAGAGAGCAGAGATGGATAGAGAGTTACAGTGCAGAGAGCAGAGATGGGTAGAGTTACAGTACAGAGAGCAGAGATGGATAGAGAGTTATAGTGCAGAGAGCAGAGATGGGTAGAGAGTTACAGTACAGAGAGCAGAGATGGGTAGAGAGTTACAGTACAGAGAGCAGAGATGGGTAGAGAGTTACAGTACAGAGAGCAGAGATGGGTAGAGAGTTACAGTGCAGAGAGCAGAGATGGGTAGAGAGTTACAGTGCAGAGAGCAGTGATGGGTAGAGTTACAGTACAGAGAGCAGAGATGGATAGAGAGTTACAGTACAGAGAGCAGAGATGGATAGAGTTACAGTGCAGAGATGGGTAGAGAGTTACAGTACAGAGAGCAGAGATGGGTAGAGTTACAGTACAGAGAGCAGAGATGGATAGAGTTACAGTAGAGAGCAGAGATGGGTAGAGAGTTACAGTACAGAGAGCAGAGATGGGTAGAGTTACAGTACAGAGAGCAGAGATGGGTAGAGTTACAGTACAGAGAGCAGAGATGGGTAGAGAGTTACAGTACAGAGAGCAGAGATGGATAGAGAGTTACAGTACAGAGAGCAGAGATGGGTAGAGAGTTACAGTACAGAGAGCAGAGATGGGTAGAGAGTTACAGTACAGAGAGTAGAGATGGGTAGAGAGTTACAGTACAGAGAGCAGATATGGGTAGAGAGTTACAGTACAGAGAGCAGAGATGGGTAGAGTTACAGTACAGAGAGCAGAGATGGACAGAGAGTTACAGTACAGAGAGCAGAGATGGATAGAGAGTTACAGTACAGAGAGCAGAGATGGATAGAGAGTTACAGTACAGAGAGCAGAGATGGGTAGAGAGTTACAGTACAGAGAGTAGAGATGGGTAGAGAGTTACAGTACAGAGAGCAGAGATGGGTAGAGAGTTACAGTACAGAGAGCAGAGATGGGTAGAGTTACAGTACAGAGAGCAGAGATGGGTAGAGTTACAGTACAGAGAGCAGAGATGGATAGAGAGTTACAGTACAGAGAGCAGAGATGGGTAGAGAGTTACAGTACAGAGAGCAGAGATGGGTAGAGAGTTACAGTACAGAGAGCAGAGATGGATAGAGAGTTACAGTACAGAGAGCAGAGATGGATAGAGAGTTACAGTACAGAGAGCAGAGATGGGTAGAGAGTTACAGTACAGAGAGCAGAGATGGATAGAGAGTTACAGTACAGAGAGCAGAGATGGGTAGAGAGTTACAGCACAGAGAGCAGAGATGGGTAGAGAGTTACAGCACAGAGAGCAGAGATGGGTAGAGAGTTACAGCACAGAGAGCAGAGATGGGTAGAGAGTTACAGTACAGAGAGCAGAGATGGGTAGAGAGTTACAGTACAGAGAGCAGAGATGGGTAGAGAGTTACAGTACAGAGAGCAGAGATGGGTAGAGAGTTACAGTACAGAGAGCAGAGATGGGTAGAGAGTTACAGTACAGAGAGCAGAGATGGGTAGAGAGTTACAGTACAGAGAGCAGAGATGGGTAGAGAGTTACAGTACAGAGAGCAGAGATGGGTAGAGAGTTACAGTACAGAGAGCAGAGATGGGTAGAGAGTTACAGTACAGAGATGGGCAGAGAGTTACAGTACAGAGATGGGCAGAGAGTTACAGTACAGAGAGCAGAGATGGGCAGCGAGTTACAGTACAGAGAGCAGAGATGGGCAGAGAGTTACAGTACAGAGAGCAGAGATGGGTAGAGAGTTACAGCACAGAGAGCAGAGATGGGTAGAGAGTTACAGTACAGAGAGCAGAGATGGGTAGAGAGTTACAGTACAGAGAGCAGAGATGGGTAGAGAGTTACAGAGAGCAGAGATGGGCAGAGAGTTACAGTACAGAGAGCAGAGATGGGCAGAGAGTTACAGTACAGAGAGCAGAGATGGGTAGAGAGTTACAGTACAGAGAGCAGAGATGGGCAGAGAGTTACAGTACAGAGAGCAGAGATGGGTAGAGAGTTACAGTACAGAGAGCAGAGATGGGTAGAGAGTTACAGTACAGAGAGCAGAGATGGGTAGAGAGTTACAGTACAGAGAGCAGAGATGGGTAGAGAGTTACAGTACAGAGAGCAGAGATGGGTAGAGAGTTACAGTACAGAGAGCAGAGATGGGTAGAGAGTTACAGTACAGAGAGCAGAGATGGGTAGAGAGTTACAGTACAGAGAGCAGAGATGGGTAGAGAGTTACAGTACAGAGAGCAGAGATGGGTAGAGAGTTACAGTACAGAGAGCAGAGATGGATAGAGAGTTACAGTACAGAGAGCAGAGATGGGTAGAGAGTTACAGCACAGAGAGCAGAGATGGGTAGAGAGTTACAGTACAGAGAGCAGAGATGGGTAGAGAGTTACAGTACAGAGAGCAGAGATGGGCAGAGAGTTACAGTACAGAGAGCAGAGATGGGCAGAGAGTTACAGTACAGAGAGCAGAGATGGGTAGAGAGTTACAGTACAGAGAGCAGAGATGGGTAGAGAGTTACAGCACAGAGAGCAGAGATGGGTAGAGAGTTACAGCACAGAGAGCAGAGATGGGTAGAGAGTTACAGTACAGAGAGCAGAGATGGGTAGAGAGTTACAGCACAGAGAGCAGAGATGGGTAGAGAGTTACAGTACAGAGAGCAGAGATGGGTTGAGTTACAGTACAGAGAGCAGAGATGGGTAGAGAGTTACAGTACAGAGAGCAGAGATGGGTAGAGAGTTACAGTACAGAGAGCAGAGATGGGTAGAGAGTTACAGTACAGAGAGCAGAGATGGGTAGAGAGTTACAGTACAGAGAGCAGAGATGGATAGAGAGTTACAGTACAGAGAGCAGAGATGGGTAGAGAGTTACAGTACAGAGAGCAGAGATGGGTAGAGAGTTACAGTACAGAGAGCAGAGATGGATAGAGAGTTACAGTACAGAGAGCAGAGATGGATAGAGAGTTACAGTACAGAGAGCAGAGATGGGTAGAGAGTTACAGCACAGAGAGCAGAGATGGGTAGAGAGTTACAGTACAGAGAGCAGAGATGGGCAGAGAGTTACAGTACAGAGAGCAGAGATGGGTAGAGAGTTACAGTACAGAGATCAGAGATGGGTAGAGAGTTACAGTACAGAGAGCAGAGATGGGTAGAGAGTTACAGTACAGAGAGCAGAGATGGATAGAGAGTTACAGTACAGAGAGCAGAGATGGGTAGAGAGTTACAGCACAGAGAGCAGAGATGGGTAGAGAGTTACAGTACAGAGAGCAGAGATGGGTAGAGAGTTACAGTACAGAGAGCAGAGATGGGCAGAGAGTTACAGTACAGAGAGCAGAGATGGGCAGCGAGTTACAGTACAGAGAGCAGAGATGGGCAGCGAGTTACAGTACAGAGAGCAGAGATGGGCAGAGAGTTACAGTACAGAGAGCAGAGATGGGTAGAGAGTTACAGCACAGAGAGCAGAGATGGGTAGAGAGTTACAGCACAGAGAGCCGAGATGGGTAGAGAGTTACAGTACAGAGAGCAGAGATGGGTAGAGAGTTACAGCACAGAGAGCAGAGATGGGTAGAGAGTTACAGTACAGAGAGCAGAGATGGGTTGAGTTACAGTACAGAGAGCAGAGATGGGTAGAGAGTTACAGTACAGAGAGCAGAGATGGGTAGAGAGTTACAGTACAGAGAGCAGAGATGGGTAGAGAGTTACAGTACAGAGAGCAGAGATGGGTAGCGAGTTACAGTACAGAGAGCAGAGATGGGTAGCGAGTTACAGTACAGAGAGCAGAGATGGGCAGCGAGTTACAGTACAGAGAGCAGAGATGGGCAGAGAGTTACAGTACAGAGAGCAGAGATGGGTAGCGAGTTACAGTACAGAGAGCAGAGATGGGTAGACAGTTACAGTACAGAGAGCAGAGATGGGTAGCGAGTTACAGTACAGGGAGCAGAGATGGGTAGCGAGTTACAGTGCAGAGATGGGCAGAGAGTTACAGTACAGAGAGCAGAGATGGGCAGCGAGTTACAGTACAGAGAGCAGAGATGGGCAGCGAGTTACAGTACAGAGAGCAGAGATGGGCAGCGAGTTACAGTACAGAGAGCAGAGATGGGCAGAGAGTTACAGTACAGAGAGCAGAGATGGGTAGCGAGTTACAGTACAGAGAGCAGAGATGGGTAGCGAATTACAGTACAGAGAGCAGAGATGGGTAGAGAGTTACAGTACAGAGAGCAGAGATGGGTAGACAGTTACAGTACAGAGAGCAGAGATGGGCAGCGAGTTACAGTACAGAGAGCAGAGATGGGCAGAGAGTTACAGTACAGAGAGCAGAGATGGGCAGAGAGTTACAGTACAGAGAGCAGAGACGGGTAGCGAGTTGCAGTACCGAGAGCAGAGATGGGTAGCGAGTTACAGTACAGAGAGCAGAGATGGTAGAGAGTTACAGTACAGAGAGTAGAGATGGGTAGAGAGTTACAGTACAGAGAGTAGAGATGGGTAGAGTTACAGTACAGAGAGCAGAGATGGGTAGAGAGTTACAGTTCAGAGAGCAGAGATGGGTAGAGAGTTACAGTACAGAGAGCAGAGATGGGTAGACAGTTACAGTACAGAGAGCAGAGATGGGTAGCGAGTTACAGTACAGAGAGCAGAGATGGGTAGAGAGTTACAGTACAGAGAGCAGAGATGGGTAGAGAGTTACAGTACAGAGAGCAGAGATGGGTAGAGAGTTACAGTACAGAGAGCAGAGATGGGTAGAGAGTTACAGTACAGAGAGCAGAGATGGGTAGAGAGTTACAGTACAGAGAGCAGAGATGGGTAGAGAGTTACAGTACAGAGAGCAGAGATGGATAGAGAGTTACAGTACAGAGAGCAGAGATGGGTAGAGAGTTACAGTACAGAGAGCAGAGATGGGTAGAGAGTTACAGTACAGAGAGCAGAGATGGATAGATAGTTACAGTACAGAGAGCAGAGATGGGTAGAGAGTTACAGTACAGAGAGCAGAGATGGGTAGAGAGTTACAGTACAGAGAGCAGAGATGGATAGAGAGTTACAGTACAGAGAGCAGAGATGGGTAGAGAGTTACAGCACAGAGAGCAGAGATGGGTAGAGAGTTACAGTACAGAGAGCAGAGATGGGTAGAGAGTTACAGTACAGAGAGCAGAGATGGGTAGAGAGTTACAGTACAGAGAGCAGAGATGGGTAGAGAGTTACAGTACAGAGAGCAGAGATGGGTAGAGAGTTACAGTACAGAGAGCAGAGATGGATAGAGAGTTACAGTACAGAGAGCAGAGATGGGTAGAGAGTTACAGTACAGAGAGCAGAGATGGGTAGAGAGTTACAGTACAGAGAGCAGAGATGGGTAGAGAGTTACAGTACAGAGAGCAGAGATGGGTAGAGAGTTACAGTACAGAGAGCAGAGATGGGTAGAGAGTTACAGTACAGAGAGCAGAGATGGGTAGAGAGTTACAGTACAGAGAGCAGAGATGGGTAGAGAGTTACAGTACAGAGAGCAGAGATGGGCAGAGAGTTACAGTACAGAGAGCAGAGATGGGTAGAGAGTTACAGTACAGAGAGCAGAGATGGGTAGAGAGTTACAGTACAGAGAGCAGAGATGGGTAGAGAGTTACAGTACAGAGAGCAGAGATGGGTAGAGAGTTACAGTACAGAGAGCAGAGATGGGTAGAGAGTTACAGTACAGAGAGCAGAGATGGGTAGAGAGTTACAGTACAGAGAGCAGAGATGGGCAGAGAGTTACAGTACAGAGAGCAGAGATGGGTAGAGAGTTACAGTACAGAGAGCAGAGATGGGTAGAGAGTTACAGTACAGAGAGCAGAGATGGGTAGAGAGTTACAGTACAGAGAGCAGAGATGGGTAGAGAGTTACAGCACAGAGAGCAGAGATGGGTAGAGAGTTACAGTACAGAGAGCAGAGATGGGTAGAGAGTTACAGTACAGAGAGCAGAGATGGGTAGAGAGTTACAGTACAGAGAGCAGAGATGGGTAGAGAGTTACAGTACAGAGAGCAGAGATGGGTAGAGAGTTACAGTACAGAGAGCAGAGATGGGTAGAGAGTTACAGTACAGAGAGCAGAGATGGGTAGAGAGTTACAGTACAGAGAGCAGAGATGGGTAGAGTTACAGTACAGAGAGCAGAGATGGGCAGAGAGTTACAGTACAGAGAGCAGAGATGGGTAGAGAGTTACAGTACAGAGAGCAGAGATGGGTAGAGAGTTACAGTACAGAGAGCAGAGATGGGTAGAGAGTTACAGTACAGAGAGCAGAGATGGGTAGAGAGTTAAAGTACATAGATCAGAGATGGTTTTTCAGTTTCAGTACAGAGTGCAGAGATGGGTAGAGAGTTACAGTACAGAGAGCAGAGATGGGTAGAGAGTTACAGTACAGAGAGCAGAGATGGGTAGAGAGTTACAGTACAGAGAGCAGAGATGGTGAGAGAGTTACAGTACAGAGAGCAGAGATGGGCAGAGAGTTACAGTACAGAGAGCAGAGATGGAGAGAGTTACAGAACAGAGAGCAGAGATGGGTAGAGAGTTACAGTACAGAGAGCAGAGATGGGTAGAGAGTTACAGTACAGAGAGCAGAGATGGGTAGAGAGTTACAGTACAGAGAGCAGAGATGGGTAGAGAGTTACAGTACAGAGAGCAGAGATGGGTAGAGAGTTACAGTACAGAGAGCAGAGATGGGTAGAGAGTTACAGTACAGAGAGCAGAGATGGGTAGAGAGTTACAGTACAGAGAGCAGAGATGGGTAGAGAGTTACAGTACAGAGAGCAGAGATGGGTAGAGAGTTACAGTACAGAGAGCAGAGATGGGTAGAGAGTTACAGTACAGAGAGCAGAGATGGGTAGAGAGTTACAGTACAGAGAGCAGAGATGGGTAGAGAGTTACAGTACAGAGAGCAGAGATGGGAGAGAGTTACAGTACAGAGAGCAGAGATGGGTAGAGAGTTACAGTACAGAGAGCAGAGATGGGTAGAGAGTTACAGTACAGAGAGCAGAGATGGGTAGAGAGTTACAGTACAGAGAGCAGAGATGGGTAGAGAGTTACAGTACAGAGAGCAGAGATGGGTAGAGAGTTACAGTACAGAGAGCAGAGATGGGTAGAGAGTTACAGTACAGAGAGCAGAGATGGGTAGAGAGTTACAGTACAGAGAGCAGAGATGGGTAGAGAGTTACAGTACAGAGAGCAGAGATGGGTAGAGAGTTACAGTACAGAGAGCAGAGATGGGTAGAGAGTTACAGTACAGAGAGCAGAGATGGGTAGAGAGTTACAGTACAGAGAGCAGAGATGGGTAGAGAGTTACAGTACAGAGAGCAGAGATGGGTAGAGAGTTACAGTACAGAGAGCAGAGATGGGTAGAGAGTTACAGTACAGAGAGCAGAGATGGGTAGAGAGTTACAGTACAGAGAGCAGAGATGGGTAGAGAGTTACAGTACAGAGAGCAGAGATGGGTAGAGAGTTACAGTACAGAGAGCAGAGATGGGTAGAGAGTTACAGTACAGAGAGCAGAGATGGGTAGAGAGTTACAGTACAGAGAGCAGAGATGGGTAGAGAGTTACAGTACAGAGAGCAGAGATGGGTAGAGAGTTACAGTACAGAGAGCAGAGATGGGTAGAGAGTTACAGTACAGAGAGCAGAGATGGGTAGAGAGTTACAGTACAGAGAGCAGAGATGGGTAGAGAGTTACAGTACAGAGAGCAGAGATGGGTAGAGAGTTACAGTACAGAGAGCAGAGATGGGTAGAGAGTTACAGTACAGAGAGCAGAGATGGGTAGAGAGTTACAGTACAGAGAGCAGAGATGGGTAGAGAGTTACAGCACAGAGAGCAGAGATGGGTAGAGAGTTACAGTACAGAGAGCAGAGATGGGTAGAGAGTTACAGTACAGAGAGCAGAGATGGGTAGAGAGTTACAGTACAGAGAGCAGAGATGGGTAGAGAGTTACAGTACAGAGAGCAGAGATGGGTAGAGAGTTACAGTACAGAGAGCAGAGATGGGTAGAGAGTTACAGTACAGAGAGCAGAGATGGGTAGAGAGTTACAGTACAGAGAGCAGAGATGGGTAGAGAGTTACAGTACAGAGAGCAGAGATGGGTAGAGAGTTACAGTACAGAGAGCAGAGATGGGTAGCGAGTTACAGTACAGAGAGC
The DNA here is from genome assembly GCA_022702515.1 of Ilyophis sp. 1 JC-2022. Classification (NCBI taxonomy): domain Eukaryota; kingdom Metazoa; phylum Chordata; class Actinopteri; order Anguilliformes; family Synaphobranchidae; genus Ilyophis; species Ilyophis sp. 1 JC-2022. The sequence goes on along the minus strand of CM040394.1, from coordinate 112,765,686 downwards.
AGAGATGGGTAGCGAGTTACAGTACAGAGAGCAGAGATGGGTAGAGAGTTACAGTACAGAGAGCAGAGATGGGTAGCGAGTTACAGTACAGAGAGCAGAGATGGGTAGAGAGTTACAGTACAGAGAGCAGAGATGGGTAGCGAGTTACAGTACAGAGAGCAGAGATGGGTAGAGAGTTACAGTACAGAGAGCAGAGATGGGTAGAGAGTTACAGTACAGAGAGCAGAGATGGGTAGAGAGTTACAGTACAGAGAGCAGAGATGGGTAGAGAGTTACAGTACAGAGAGCAGAGATGGGTAGAGAGTTACAGTACAGAGAGCAGAGATGGGTAGAGAGTTACAGTACAGAGAGCAGAGATGGGTAGAGAGTTACAGTACAGAGAGCAGAGATGGGTAGAGAGTTACAGTACAGAGAGCAGAGATGGGTAGAGAGTTACAGTACAGAGAGCAGAGATGGGTAGAGAGTTACAGTACAGAGAGCAGAGATGGGTAGAGAGTTACAGTACAGAGAGCAGAGATGGGTAGAGAGTTACAGTACAGAGAGCAGAGATGGGTAGAGTTACAGTACAGAGAGCAGAGATGGGTAGAGAGTTACAGTACAGAGAGCAGAGATGGGTAGAGAGTTACAGTACAGAGAGCAGAGATGGGTAGAGAGTTACAGTACAGAGAGCAGAGATGGGTAGAGAGTTACAGTACAGAGAGCAGAGATGGGTAGCGAGTTACAGTACAGAGAGCAGAGATGGGCAGAGAGTTACAGTACAGAGAGCAGAGATGGGTAGCGAGTTACAGTACAGAGAGCAGAGATGGGTAGAGAGTTACAGTACAGAGAGCAGAGATGGGTAGAGAGTTACAGTACAGAGAGCAGAGATGGGTAGAGAGTTACAGTACAGAGAGCAGAGATGTGTCGAGAGAAACAGTACAGAGACCAGAGATGATGGGTAGAGAGTTACTGTACAGTGAGCAGAGATGGGTTTAGAGTTACTTTACAGAGAGCAGAGATGGGTAGAGAGTTACAGTACAGAGAGCAGAGATGGGTAGAGAGTTACAGTACAGAGAGCAGAGATGGGTAGAGAGTTACAGTACAGAGAGCAGAGATGGGTAGAGAGTTACAGTACAGAGAGCAGAGATGGGTAGAGAGTTACAGTACAGAGAGCAGAGATGGGTAGAGAGTTACAGTACAGAGAGCAGAGATGGGTAGAGAGTTACAGTACAGAGAGCAGAGATGGGTAGCGAGTTACAGTACAGAGAGCAGAGATGGGTAGCGAGTTACAGTACAGAGAGCAGAGATGGGCAGAGAGTTACAGTACAGAGAGCAGAGATGGGTAGCGAGTTACAGTACAGAGAGCAGAGATGGGTAGCGAGTTACAGTACAGAGAGCAGAGATGGGTAGAGAGTTACAGTACAGAGAGCAGAGATGGGTAGAGAGTTACAGTACAGAGAGCAGAGATGGGTAGAGAGTTACAGTACAGAGAGCAGAGATGGGTAGACAGTTACAGTACAGAGAGCAGAGATGGGCAGCGAGTTACAGTACAGAGAGCAGAGATGGGCAGAGAGTTACAGTACAGAGAGCAGAGATGGGTAGAGAGTTACAGCACAGAGAGCAGAGATGGGTAGAGAGTTACAGAGATGGGTAGAGAGTTACAGTACAGAGAGCAGAGATGGGTAGAGAGTTACAGCACAGAGAGCAGAGATGGGTAGAGAGTTACAGTACAGAGAGCAGAGATGGGTTGAGTTACAGTACAGAGAGCAGAGATGGGTAGAGAGTTACAGTACAGAGAGCAGAGATGGGTAGAGAGTTACAGTACAGAGAGCAGAGATGGGTAGAGAGTTACAGTACAGAGAGCAGAGATGGGTAGCGAGTTACAGTACAGAGAGCAGAGATGGGTAGCGAGTTACAGTACAGAGAGCAGAGATGGGCAGCGAGTTACAGTACAGAGAGCAGAGATGGGCAGAGAGTTACAGTACAGAGAGCAGAGATGGGTAGCGAGTTACAGTACAGAGAGCAGAGATGGGTAGCGAGTTACAGTACAGAGAGCAGAGATGGGTAGACAGTTACAGTACAGAGAGCAGAGATGGGTAGACAGTTACAGTACAGAGAGCAGAGATGGGTAGCGAGTTACAGTACAGAGAGCAGAGATGGGTAGCGAGTTACAGTGCAGAGATGGGCAGAGAGTTACAGTACAGAGAGCAGAGATGGGCAGCGAGTTACAGTACAGAGAGCAGAGATGGGCAGCGAGTTACAGTACAGAGAGCAGAGATGGGCAGCGAGTTACAGTACAGAGAGCAGAGATGGGCAGAGAGTTACAGTACAGAGAGCAGAGATGGGTAGCGAGTTACAGTACAGAGAGCAGAGATGGGTAGCGAATTACAGTACAGAGAGCAGAGATGGGTAGAGAGTTACAGTACAGAGAGCAGAGATGGGTAGACAGTTACAGTACAGAGAGCAGAGATGGCAGCGAGTTACAGTACAGAGAGCAGAGATGGGCAGAGAGTTACAGTACAGAGAGCAGAGATGGGCAGAGAGTTACAGTACAGAGAGCAGAGACGGGCAGAGAGTTACAGTACAGAGAGCAGAGATGGGCAGAGAGTTACAGTACAGAGAGCAGAGACGGGTAGCGAGTTGCAGTACAGAGAGCAGAGACGGGTAGCGAGTTACAGTACAGAGAGCAGAGACGGGTAGAGAGTTACAGTACAGAGAGTAGAGATGGGTAGAGAGTTACAGTACAGAGAGTAGAGATGGGTAGAGTTACAGTACAGAGAGCAGAGATGGGTAGAGAGTTACAGTTCAGAGAGCAGAGATGGGTAGAGAGTTACAGTACAGAGAGCAGAGATGGGTAGACAGTTACAGTACAGAGAGCAGAGATAGGTAGCGAGTTACAGTACAGAGAGCAGAGATGGGTAGAGAGTTACAGTACAGAGAGCAGAGATGGGTAGAGAGTTACAGTACAGAGAGCAGAGATGGGTAGAGTTACAGTGCAGAGATGGGTAGAGAGTTACAGTACAGAGAGCAGAGATGGGTAGAGAGTTACAGTACAGAGAGCAGAGATGGGTAGAGAGTTACAGTACAGAGAGCAGAGATGGATAGAGAGTTACAGTACAGAGAGCAGAGATGGGTAGAGAGTTACAGTACAGAGAGCAGAGATGGGTAGAGAGTTACAGTACAGAGAGCAGAGATGGATAGATAGTTACAGTACAGAGACCAGAGATGGGTAGAGAGTTACAGTACAGAGAGCAGAGATGGATAGAGAGTTACAGTACAGAGAGCAGAGATGGATAGAGAGTTACAGTACAGAGTGCAGAGATGGGTAGAGAGTTACAGCACAGAGAGCAGAGATGGGTAGAGAGTTACAGCACAGAGAGCAGAGATGGGTAGAGAGTTACAGTACAGAGAGCAGAGATGGGTAGAGAGTTACAGTACAGAGAGCAGAGATGGGCAGAGAGTTACAGTACAGAGAGCAGAGATGGGTAGAGAGTTACAGTACAGAGAGCAGAGATGGATAGAGAGTTACAGCACAGAGAGCAGAGATGGGTAGAGAGTTACAGTACAGAGAGCAGAGATGGGCAGAGAGTTACAGTACAGAGAGCAGAGATGGGTAGAGAGTTACAGTACAGAGAGCAGAGATGGGTAGAGAGTTACAGTACAGAGAGCAGAGATGGGTAGAGAGTTACAGTACAGAGAGCAGAGATGGGTAGAGAGTTACAGTACAGAGAGCAGAGATGGGTAGAGAGTTACAGTACAGAGAGCAGAGATGGGCAGAGTGTTACAGTACAGAGAGCAGAGATGGGTAGAGAGTTACAGTACAGAGAGCAGAGATGGGTAGAGAGTTACAGTACAGAGAGCAGAGATGGATAGAGAGTTACAGTACAGAGAGCAGAGATGGGTAGAGTTACAGCACAGAGAGCAGAGATGGGTAGAGAGTTACAGTACAGAGAGCAGAGATGGGTAGAGAGTTACAGTACAGAGAGCAGAGATGGGCAGAGAGTTACAGTACAGAGAGCAGAGATGGGTAGCGAGTTACAGTACAGAGAGCAGAGATGGGCAGAGAGTTACAGCACAGAGAGCAGAGATGGGTAGAGAGTTACAGCACAGAGAGCAGAGATGGGTAGAGTTACAGCACAGAGAGCAGAGATGGGTAGAGAGTTACAGTACAGAGAGCAGAGATGGGCAGAGAGTTACAGTACAGAGAGCAGAGATGGGTAGAGAGTTACAGTACAGAGAGCAGAGATGGGTAGAGTTACAGTACAGAGAGCAGAGATGGGTAGAGAGTTACAGTACAGAGAGCAGAGATGGGTAGAGAGTTACAGCACAGAGAGCAGAGATGGGTAGAGAGTTACAGTACAGAGAGCAGAGATGGGTAGAGAGTTACAGTACAGAGAGCAGAGATGGGCAGAGAGTTACAGTACAGAGAGCAGAGATGGGTAGCGAGTTACAGTACAGAGAGCAGAGATGGGTAGCGAGTTACAGTACAGAGAGCAGAGATGGGCAGAGAGTTACAGTACAGAGAGCAGAGATGGGTAGCGAGTTACAGTACAGAGAGCAGAGATGGGTAGAGAGTTACAGTACAGAGAGTAGAGATGGGTAGAGAGTTACAGTACAGAGAGCAGAGATGGGTAGAGAGTTACAGTTCAGAGAGCAGAGATGGGTAGACAGTTACAGTACAGAGAGCAGAGATGGGTAGCGAGTTACAGTACAGAGAGCAGAGATGGGTAGCGAGTTACAGTACAGAGAGCAGAGATGGGTAGCGAGTTACAGTACAGAGAGCAGAGATGGGCAGAGAGTTACAGTACAGAGAGCAGAGATGGGTAGCGAGTTACAGTACAGAGAGCAGAGATGGGTAGCGAGTTACAGTACAGAGAGCAGAGATGGGTAGCGAGTTACAGTACAGAGAGCAGAGATGGGCAGCGAGTTACAGTACAGAGAGCAGAGATGGGTAGCGAGTTACAGTACAGAGAGCAGAGATGGGTAGAGAGTTACAGTACAGAGAGTAGAGATGGGTAGAGAGTTACAGTACAGAGAGCAGAGATGGGTAGAGAGTTACAGTACAGAGAGCAGAGATGGGTAGACAGTTACAGTACAGAGAGCAGAGATGGATAGAGAGTTACAGTACAGAGAGCAGAGATGGGTAGAGAGTTACAGCACAGAGAGCAGAGATGGGTAGAGAGTTACAGTACAGAGAGCAGAGATGGGTAGAGAGTTACAGTACAGAGAGCAGAGATGGGTAGAGAGTTACAGTACAGAGAGCAGAGATGGGTAGAGAGTTACAGCACAGAGAGCAGAGATGGGTAGAGAGTTACAGCACAGAGAGCAGAGATGGGTAGAGAGTTACAGCACAGAGAGCAGAGATGGGTAGAGAGTTACAGTACAGAGAGCAGAGATGGGCAGAGAGTTACAGTACAGAGAGCAGAGATGGGTAGAGTTACAGTACAGAGAGCAGAGATGGGTAGAGAGTTACAGCACAGAGAGCAGAGATGGGTAGAGAGTTACAGCACAGAGAGCAGAGATGGGTAGAGAGTTACAGTACAGAGAGCAGAGATGGGTAGAGAGTTACAGTACAGAGAGCAGAGATGGGTAGAGAGTTACAGTACAGAGAGCAGAGATGGGCAGAGAGTTACAGTACAGAGAGCAGAGATGGGTAGCGAGTTACAGTACAGAGAGCAGAGATGGGTAGCGAGTTACAGTACAGAGAGCAGAGATGGGCAGAGAGTTACAGTACAGAGAGCAGAGATGGGTAGCGAGTTACAGTACAGAGAGCAGAGATGGGTAGAGAGTTACAGTACAGAGAGTAGAGATGGGTAGAGAGTTACAGTACAGAGAGCAGAGATGGGTAGAGAGTTACAGTTCAGAGAGCAGAGATGGGTAGAGTGTTACAGTACAGAGAGCAGAGATGGGTAGACAGTTACAGTACAGAGAGCAGAGATGGGTAGCGAGTTACAGTACAGAGAGCAGAGATGGGTAGAGAGTTACAGTACAGAGAGTAGAGATGGGTAGAGAGTTACAGTACAGAGAGCAGAGATGGGTAGAGAGTTACAGTTCAGAGAGCAGAGATGGGTAGAGAGTTACAGGTCAGAGAGCAGAGATGGGTAGAGAGTTACAGTACAGAGAGCAGAGATGGGTAGAGAGTTACAGTACAGAGAGCAGACATGGGTAGACAGTTACAGTACAGAGAGCAGAGATGGGTAGCGAGTTACAGTACAGAGAGCAGAGATGGGTAGCGAGTTACAGTGCAGAGATGGGCAGAGAGTTACAGTACAGAGAGCAGAGATGGGTAGCGAGTTACAGTACAGAGAGCAGAGATGGGCAGCGAGTTACAGTACAGAGAGCAGAGATGGGCAGAGAGTTACAGTACAGAGAGCAGAGATGGGTAGCGAGTTACAGTACAGAGAGCAGAGATGGGTAGCGAGTTACAGTACAGAGAGCAGAGATGGGTAGAGAGTTACAGTACAGAGAGCAGAGATGGGTAGAGAGTTACAGTACAGAGAGCAGAGATGGGTAGAGAGTTACAGTACAGAGAGCAGAGATGGGTAGACAGTTACAGTACAGAGAGCAGAGATGGGCAGCGAGTTACAGTACAGAGAGCAGAGATGGGCAGAGAGTTACAGTACAGAGAGCAGAGATGGGTAGAGAGTTACAGCACAGAGAGCAGAGATGGGTAGAGAGTTACAGCGCAGAGAGCCGAGATGGGTAGAGAGTTACAGTACAGAGAGCAGAGATGGGTAGAGAGTTACAGCACAGAGAGCAGAGATGGGTAGAGAGTTACAGTACAGAGAGCAGAGATGGGTTGAGTTACAGTACAGAGAGCAGAGATGGGTAGAGAGTTACAGTACAGAGAGCAGAGATGGGTAGAGAGTTACAGTACAGAGAGCAGAGATGGGTAGAGAGTTACAGTACAGAGAGCAGAGATGGGTAGCGAGTTACAGTACAGAGAGCAGAGATGGGTAGCGAGTTACAGTACAGAGAGCAGAGATGGGCAGCGAGTTACAGTACAGAGAGCAGAGATGGGCAGAGAGTTACAGTACAGAGAGCAGAGATGGGTAGCGAGTTACAGTACAGAGAGCAGAGATGGGTAGCGAGTTACAGTACAGAGAGCAGAGATGGGTAGACAGTTACAGTACAGAGAGCAGAGATGGGTAGACAGTTACAGTACAGAGAGCAGAGATGGGTAGCGAGTTACAGTACAGAGAGCAGAGATGGGTAGCGAGTTACAGTGCAGAGATGGGCAGAGAGTTACAGTACAGAGAGCAGAGATGGGCAGCGAGTTACAGTACAGAGAGCAGAGATGGGCAGCGAGTTACAGTACAGAGAGCAGAGATGGGCAGCGAGTTACAGTACAGAGAGCAGAGATGGGCAGAGAGTTACAGTACAGAGAGCAGAGATGGGTAGCGAGTTACAGTACAGAGAGCAGAGATGGGTAGCGAATTACAGTACAGAGAGCAGAGATGGGTAGAGAGTTACAGTACAGAGAGCAGAGATGGGTAGACAGTTACAGTACAGAGAGCAGAGATGGGCAGCGAGTTACAGTACAGAGAGCAGAGATGGGCAGAGAGTTACAGTACAGAGAGCAGAGATGGGCAGAGAGTTACAGTACAGAGAGCAGAGACGGGTAGCGAGTTGCAGTACAGAGAGCAGAGACGGGTAGCGAGTTACAGTACAGAGAGCAGAGACGGGTAGAGAGTTACAGTACAGAGAGTAGAGATGGGTAGAGAGTTACAGTACAGAGAGTAGAGATGGGTAGAGTTACAGTACAGAGAGCAGAGATGGGTAGAGAGTTACAGTTCAGAGAGCAGAGATGGGTAGAGAGTTACAGTACAGAGAGCAGAGATGGGTAGACAGTTACAGTACAGAGAGCAGAGATGGGTAGCGAGTTACAGTACAGAGAGCAGAGATGGGTAGAGAGTTACAGTACAGAGAGCAGAGATGGGTAGAGAGTTACAGTACAGAGAGCAGAGATGGGTAGAGTTACAGTGCAGAGATGGGTAGAGAGTTACAGTACAGAGAGCAGAGATGGGTAGAGAGTTACAGTACAGAGAGCAGAGATGGGTAGAGAGTTACAGTACAGAGAGCAGAGATGGATAGAGAGTTACAGTACAGAGAGCAGAGATGGGTAGAGAGTTACAGTACAGAGAGCAGAGATGGGTAGAGAGTTACAGTACAGAGAGCAGAGATGGATAGATAGTTACAGTACAGAGACCAGAGATGGGTAGAGAGTTACAGTACAGAGAGCAGAGATGGATAGAGAGTTACAGTACAGAGAGCAGAGATGGATAGAGAGTTACAGTACAGAGTGCAGAGATGGGTAGAGAGTTACAGCACAGAGAGCAGAGATGGGTAGAGAGTTACAGCACAGAGAGCAGAGATGGGTAGAGAGTTACAGTACAGAGAGCAGAGATGGGTAGAGAGTTACAGTACAGAGAGCAGAGATGGGCAGAGAGTTACAGTACAGAGAGCAGAGATGGGTAGAGAGTTACAGTACAGAGAGCAGAGATGGATAGAGAGTTACAGCACAGAGAGCAGAGATGGGTAGAGAGTTACAGTACAGAGAGCAGAGATGGGCAGAGAGTTACAGTACAGAGAGCAGAGATGGGTAGAGAGTTACAGTACAGAGAGCAGAGATGGGTAGAGAGTTACAGTACAGAGAGCAGAGATGGGTAGAGAGTTACAGTACAGAGAGCAGAGATGGGTAGAGAGTTACAGTACAGAGAGCAGAGATGGGTAGAGAGTTACAGTACAGAGAGCAGAGATGGGCAGAGTGTTACAGTACAGAGAGCAGAGATGGGTAGAGAGTTACAGTACAGAGAGCAGAGATGGGTAGAGAGTTACAGTACAGAGAGCAGAGATGGATAGAGAGTTACAGTACAGAGAGCAGAGATGGGTAGAGTTACAGCACAGAGAGCAGAGATGGGTAGAGAGTTACAGTACAGAGAGCAGAGATGGGTAGAGAGTTACAGTACAGAGAGCAGAGATGGGCAGAGAGTTACAGTACAGAGAGCAGAGATGGGTAGCGAGTTACAGTACAGAGAGCAGAGATGGGCAGAGAGTTACAGCACAGAGAGCAGAGATGGGTAGAGAGTTACAGCACAGAGAGCAGAGATGGGTAGAGTTACAGCACAGAGAGCAGAGATGGGTAGAGAGTTACAGTACAGAGAGCAGAGATGGGCAGAGAGTTACAGTACAGAGAGCAGAGATGGGTAGAGTTACAGTACAGAGAGCAGAGATGGGTAGAGTTACAGTACAGAGAGCAGAGATGGGTAGAGAGTTACAGTACAGAGAGCAGAGATGGGTAGAGAGTTACAGCACAGAGAGCAGAGATGGGTAGAGAGTTACAGTACAGAGAGCAGAGATGGGTAGAGAGTTACAGTACAGAGAGCAGAGATGGGCAGAGAGTTACAGTACAGAGAGCAGAGATGGGTAGCGAGTTACAGTACAGAGAGCAGAGATGGGTAGCGAGTTACAGTACAGAGAGCAGAGATGGGCAGAGAGTTACAGTACAGAGAGCAGAGATGGGTAGCGAGTTACAGTACAGAGAGCAGAGATGGGTAGAGAGTTACAGTACAGAGAGTAGAGATGGGTAGAGAGTTACAGTACAGAGAGCAGAGATGGGTAGAGAGTTACAGTTCAGAGAGCAGAGATGGGTAGACAGTTACAGTACAGAGAGCAGAGATGGGTAGCGAGTTACAGTACAGAGAGCAGAGATGGGTAGCGAGTTACAGTACAGAGAGCAGAGATGGGTAGCGAGTTACAGTACAGAGAGCAGAGATGGGCAGAGAGTTACAGTACAGAGAGCAGAGATGGGTAGCGAGTTACAGTACAGAGAGCAGAGATGGGTAGCGAGTTACAGTACAGAGAGCAGAGATGGGTAGCGAGTTACAGTACAGAGAGCAGAGATGGGCAGCGAGTTACAGTACAGAGAGCAGAGATGGGTAGCGAGTTACAGTACAGAGAGCAGAGATGGGTAGAGAGTTACAGTACAGAGAGTAGAGATGGGTAGAGAGTTACAGTACAGAGAGCAGAGATGGGTAGAGAGTTACAGTACAGAGAGCAGAGATGGGTAGACAGTTACAGTACAGAGAGCAGAGATGGATAGAGAGTTACAGTACAGAGAGCAGAGATGGGTAGAGAGTTACAGCACAGAGAGCAGAGATGGGTAGAGAGTTACAGTACAGAGAGCAGAGATGGGTAGAGAGTTACAGTACAGAGAGCAGAGATGGGTAAAGAGTTACAGTACAGAGAGCAGAGATGGGTAGAGAGTTACAGCACAGAGAGCAGAGATGGGTAGAGAGTTACAGCACAGAGAGCAGAGATGGGTAGAGAGTTACAGCACAGAGAGCAGAGATGGGTAGAGAGTTACAGTACAGAGAGCAGAGATGGGCAGAGAGTTACAGTACAGAGAGCAGAGATGGGTAGAGTTACAGTACAGAGAGCAGAGATGGGTAGAGAGTTACAGCACAGAGAGCAGAGATGGGTAGAGAGTTACAGCACAGAGAGCAGAGATGGGTAGAGAGTTACAGTACAGAGAGCAGAGATGGGTAGAGAGTTACAGTACAGAGAGCAGAGATGGGTAGAGAGTTACAGTACAGAGAGCAGAGATGGGCAGAGAGTTACAGTACAGAGAGCAGAGATGGGTAGCGAGTTACAGTACAGAGAGCAGAGATGGGTAGCGAGTTACAGTACAGAGAGCAGAGATGGGCAGAGAGTTACAGTACAGAGAGCAGAGATGGGTAGCGAGTTACAGTACAGAGAGCAGAGATGGGTAGAGAGTTACAGTACAGAGAGTAGAGATGGGTAGAGAGTTACAGTACAGAGAGCAGAGATGGGTAGAGAGTTACAGTTCAGAGAGCAGAGATGGGTAGAGTGTTACAGTACAGAGAGCAGAGATGGGTAGACAGTTACAGTACAGAGAGCAGAGATGGGTAGCGAGTTACAGTACAGAGAGCAGAGATGGGTAGAGAGTTACAGTACAGAGAGTAGAGATGGGTAGAGAGTTACAGTACAGAGAGCAGAGATGGGTAGAGAGTTACAGTTCAGAGAGCAGAGATGGGTAGAGAGTTACAGGTCAGAGAGCAGAGATGGGTAGAGAGTTACAGTACAGAGAGCAGAGATGGGTAGAGAGTTACAGTACAGAGAGCAGACATGGGTAGACAGTTACAGTACAGAGAGCAGAGATGGGTAGCGAGTTACAGTACAGAGAGCAGAGATGGGTAGCGAGTTACAGTGCAGAGATGGGCAGAGAGTTACAGTACAGAGAGCAGAGATGGGTAGCGAGTTACAGTACAGAGAGCAGAGATGGGCAGCGAGTTACAGTACAGAGAGCAGAGATGGGCAGAGAGTTACAGTACAGAGAGCAGAGATGGGTAGCGAGTTACAGTACAGAGAGCAGAGATGGGTAGCGAGTTACAGTACAGAGAGCAGAGATGGGTAGAGAGTTACAGTACAGAGAGCAGAGATGGGTAGAGAGTTACAGTACAGAGAGCAGAGATGGGTAGAGAGTTACAGTACAGAGAGCAGAGATGGGTAGACAGTTACAGTACAGAGAGCAGAGATGGGTAGACAGTTACAGTACAGAGAGCAGAGATGGGTAGAGAGTTACAGTACAGAGAGCAGAGATGGGTAGAGAGTTACAGTACAGAGAGCAGAGATGGGTAGCGAGTTACAGTACAGAGAGCAGAGATGGGTAGAGAGTTACAGTGCAGAGAGCAGAGATGGGTAGAGAGTTACAGTGCAGAGAGCAGAGATGGATAGAGAGTTACAGTACAGAGAGCAGAGATGGGTAGAGAGTTACAGTACAGAGAGCAGAGATGGGTAGCGAGTTACAGTACAGAGAGCAGAGATGGGTAGAGAGTTACAGTACAGAGAGTAGAGATGGGTAGAGAGTTACAGTACAGAGAGCAGAGATGGGTAGAGAGTTACAGTTCAGAGAGCAGAGATGGGTAGAGAGTTACAGTACAGAGAGCAGAGATGGGTAGACAGTTACAGTACAGAGAGCAGAGATGGGTAGCGAGTTACAGTACAGAGAGCAGAGATGGGTAGCGAGTTACAGTACAGAGAGCAGAGATGGGTAGAGAGAGTTACAGAGAGCAGAGATGGGCAGAGAGTTACAGTACAGAGAGCAGAGATGGGTAGCGAGTTACAGTACAGAGAGCAGAGATGGGCAGCGAGTTACAGTACAGAGAGCAGAGATGGGTAGCGAGTTACAGTACAGAGAGCAGAGATGGGTAGAGAGTTACAGTGCAGAGAGTAGAGATGGGTAGAGAGTTACAGTTCAGAGAGCAGAGATGGGTAGAGAGTTACAGTACAGAGAGCAGAGATGGGTAGCGAGTTACAGTACAGAGAGCAGAGATGGGTAGCGAGTTACAGTGCAGAGATGGGCAGAGAGTTACAGTACAGAGAGCAGAGATGGGTAGCGAGTTACAGTACAGAGAGCAGAGATGGGCAGCGAGTTACAGTACAGAGAGCAGAGATGGGCAGAGAGTTACAGTACAGAGAGCAGAGATGGGTAGCGAGTTACAGTACAGAGAGCAGAGATGGGTAGCGAGTTACAGTACAGAGAGCAGAGATGGGCAGAGAGTTACAGTACAGAGAGCAGAGATGGGTAGCGAGTTACAGTACAGAGAGCAGAGATGGGCAGCGAGTTACAGTACAGAGAGCAGAGATGGGCAGAGAGTTACAGTACAGAGAGCAGAGATGGGTAGCGAGTTACAGTACAGAGAGCAGAGATGGGTAGCGAGTTACAGTACAGAGAGCAGAGATGGGTAGAGAGTTACATTACAGAGAGCAGAGATGGGTAGAGAGTTACAGTACAGAGAGCAGAGATGGGTAGAGAGTTACAGTACAGAGAGCAGAGATGGGTAGACAGTTACAGTACAGAGAGCAGAGATGGGTAGACAGTTACAGTACAGAGAGCAGAGATGGGTAGAGAGTTACAGTACAGAGAGCAGAGATGGGTAGAGAGTTACAGTACAGAGAGCAGAGATGGGTAGCGAGTTACAGTACAGAGAGCAGAGATGGGTAGAGAGTTACAGTGCAGAGAGCAGAGATGGGTAGAGAGTTACAGTGCAGAGAGCAGAGATGGATAGAGAGTTACAGTACAGAGAGCAGAGATGGGTAGAGAGTTACAGTACAGAGAGCAGAGATGGGTAGCGAGTTACAGTACAGAGAGCAGAGATGGGTAGAGAGTTACAGTACAGAGAGTAGAGATGGGTAGAGAGTTACAGTACAGAGAGCAGAGATGGGTAGAGAGTTACAGTTCAGAGAGCAGAGATGGGTAGAGAGTTACAGTACAGAGAGCAGAGATGGGTAGACAGTTACAGTACAGAGAGCAGAGATGGGTAGCGAGTTACAGTACAGAGAGCAGAGATGGGTAGCGAGTTACAGTACAGAGAGCAGAGATGGGTAGAGAGTTACAGAGAGCAGAGATGGGCAGAGAGTTACAGTACAGAGAGCAGAGATGGGTAGCGAGTTACAGTACAGAGAGCAGAGATGGGCAGCGAGTTACAGTACAGAGAGCAGAGATGGGTAGCGAGTTACAGTACAGAGAGCAGAGATGGGTAGAGAGTTACAGTGCAGAGAGTAGAGATGGGTAGAGAGTTACAGTTCAGAGAGCAGAGATGGGTAGAGAGTTACAGTACAGAGAGCAGAGATGGGTAGCGAGTTACAGTACAGAGAGCAGAGATGGGTAGCGAGTTACAGTGCAGAGATGGGCAGAGAGTTACAGTACAGAGAGCAGAGATGGGTAGCGAGTTACAGTACAGAGAGCAGAGATGGGCAGCGAGTTACAGTACAGAGAGCAGAGATGGGCAGAGAGTTACAGTACAGAGAGCAGAGATGGGTAGCGAGTTACAGTACAGAGAGCAGAGATGGGTAGCGAGTTACAGTACAGAGAGCAGAGATGGGTAGAGAGTTACAGTACAGAGAGCAGAGATGGGTAGAGAGTTACAGTACAGAGAGCAGAGATGGGTAGACAGTTACAGTACAGAGAGCAGAGATGGGTAGCGAGTTACAGTACAGAGAGCAGAGATGGGCAGAGAGTTACAGTACAGAGAGCAGAGATGGGCAGAGAGTTACAGTACAGAGAGTAGAGATGGGTAGAGAGTTACAGTACAGAGAGCAGAGATGGGTAGAGAGTTACAGTTCAGAGAGCAGAGATGGATAGAGAGTTACAGTTCAGAGAGCAGAGATGGGTAGAGAGTTACAGTACAGAGAGCAGAGATGGGTAGACAGTTACAGTACAGAGAGCAGAGATGGGTAGCGAGTTACAGTACAGAGAGCAGAGATGGGTAGCGAGTTACAGTACAGAGAGCAGAGATGGGTAGCGAGTTACAGTACAGAGAGCAGAGATGGGTAGAGAGTTACAGTACAGAGAGTAGAGATGGGTAGAGAGTTACAGTACAGAGAGCAGAGATGGGTAGACAGTTACAGTACAGAGAGTAGAGATGGATAGAGAGTTACAGTACAGAGAGCAGAGATGGGTAGAGAGTTACAGTACAGAGAGCAGAGATGGGTAGAGAGTTACAGTACAGAGAGCAGAGATGGGTAGAGAGTTACAGTACAGAGAGCAGAGATGGGTAGACAGTTACAGTACAGAGAGCAGAGATGGGTAGACAGTTACAGTACAGAGAGCCGAGATGGGTAGAGAGTTACAGTACAGAGGGCAGAGATGGGTAGAGAGTTACAGTACAGAGAGCAGAGATGGGTAGAGAGTTACAGTACAGAGAGCAGAGATGGGTAGAGAGTTACAGTACAGAGAGCAGAGATGGGTAGAGAGTTACAGTACAGAGAGCAGAGATGGGTAGCGAGTTACAGTACAGAGAGCAGAGATGGGTAGAGAGTTACAGTGCAGAGAGCAGAGATGGGTAGAGAGTTACAGTGCAGAGAGCAGAGATGGGTAGACAGTTACAGTACAGAGAGTAGAGATGGGTAGAGAGTTACAGTACAGAGAGCAGAGATGGATAGTTACAGTACAGAGAGCAGAGATGGGTAGAGAGTTACAGTACAGAGAGCAGAGATGGGTAGAGAGTTACAGTACAGAGAGCAGAGATGGGTAGAGAGTTACAGCACAGAGAGCAGAGATGGGTAGAGTTACAGTACAGAGAGCAGAGATGGATAGAGAGTTACAGTACAGAGAGCAGAGATGGATAGAGAGTTACAGTACAGAGAGCAGAGATGGGTAGAGAGTTACAGTTCAGAGAGCAGAGATGGATAGAGAGTTACAGTACAGAGAGCAGAGATGGGTAGAGAGTTACAGTACAGAGAGCAGAGATGGGTAGAGAGTTACAGTACAGAGAGCAGAGATTGGTAGAGAGGGGGCGGGGGGGGGTTTGGTACATAGTTTCCCAATCAGCTGTTCTACAAGGACTCCCCAATTGACTAATTTGTCACTGATTTCATACTGACTCATGGAAATTGAAGAGCCAACTGGCATTTGACCTTAAAATAGCAGTATGAACCCATTTCTGTGGAGAAATGGGCAGTATTTTTGTGGTTTATTAGTTTGATGGATGGAGCCAGTTGGTTTTTAAATGTGCTTTTCTCATAACAAATGGTGTTGAGTGCATTGGCTTTTTTTTTACCGTATAATGTTGTGTTTTTGTAGTTTTTAGCAGGCTTATTATGCCCCTTGGCATTTGCTAAATCAGTCGTGTGCAGCCATCCCCAGTGCATTCAACCCAGGGGCACACAACTCCGGTCCTGGAGGGTCAGTCTGTGTGCTGGTTTTTGTTCCAACCAATGATCTGTCTTTAAAGTTTTCGTTTTCTGACGGCTCTATAAACTACTCCTGTACTTGAGAACAGTAAAAGTTTTAGGATAAACTTGCAGCTGATGCTCATGCAAATGTCAGATCAAATTATGATTGAGCTAATTCAGTAATGAGCAGAAGTTGGCACAAAATCCCAAAATAGAAATCCCATCAGAAATCCATCATTCTCACTGTCTCTCCTCCCAGTTAATTCTAAACTGCTGCCATTGGAAGAATACACTCATGTTTCTAATGCATGCTCTTTATCCCTTCTTCTCCTCTCCCTCCATCCCTCCATCCCTCCACCCCATGGTCTCTCTATTCAGATATAGATGCAGAAATCTGACATGTTCTTGTGCGTTCACTCTATTTCTCTGTTCAGAGAAAAGCAAGCTGTTGAGCTCGGCGACGCATTACGGCTCCAATGACTCAAGAGAGGAGCGTGTTGCCCCCGGTGACCCCCCGCCCCGGCGGCTGGGGGGATGGCTGGGCTCGGAGCAGGGCCAAGAAGAGGAGGAGCTTCGCAGGAAGTTGAAGTACTTCTTCATGAGCCCTTGCGACAAGTTCCACGCTAAGGGCCGCAAGCCGTTTAAACTGGGCCTGCAGCTTCTCAAGATCATCATCGTTACTGTGCAGGTGAGGCTCCGCCCTGCCACGCCCCACACTGCCACGCCCCATCCTGCCCTCCCCATCCCGCCGGTGTTAACCACTCCCCTAACTGACCCGCTAAATCAGACCCTCCAGTCACTGAAACATTTGTCTCTACCCCCTCTCTTCATCCCTCTCTTTCTCTCTTGTCTACTCTCTTGCCTCTCTCTCTATCCCCCTCCCTCTCTCTCTATCCCCCTCCCTCTCTCGTTCTCTCTCCCCCTCCCTCCCTCTCTCGCTCTCTCTTCCCCTCCCTCCCTCCCTCTCTCGCTCTCCCTCCCTCTCTCGCTCTCTCTCCCCCTCCCTCCCTCTCTCACTCTCTCTCCCCCTCCCTCTCTCGCTCTCTCTCCCCCTCCCTCCCTCTCTCGCTCTCTCTCCCCCTCCCTCCCTCTCTCGCTCTCTCTCTCTCCTAGCTGGTCCTGTTTGGCCTCAGTAATCAGATGGTGGTGACCTTCAATGAGGAGAACACCGCATCCTTCAAAAACATCTTTCTCAAAGACTACAACGAAGACTCGGACGAGCCTCTGGCAGTTTACACGCAGAGTGACGTCTACAGCCACATCCAGTATGCCATAGAACAGGTAGGTCTTTATCTACAATCTTTACTTATTAAACTAGACCCATGATGTGCTCTCTGAAGTCCAGCTGGTCGTCCAGGACCACCCCCAGGTTTCTTGCAGAGCGGGAGGCGGTCACCGTGGTTCCGTTGACGGTGATGGACAGGTCTAGAAGCGGGGAGGTCTTGTATGGCATGAAGAGCAGCTCAGTCTTGTCGAGGTTGAGCTTCAGGTGATGGCGAGACATCCACTCAGAGATGTCAGCCAGGCAAGCAGATATCCTGTCTTTAATCTGTGGGGTAGAGGGAGGGAAAGAGAGGAAGAGTTGAGTGTCATCAGCATAACAATGGTAAGAGAAGCCATGTGAATTAATGACCAAACCAAGAGACTTCGTGTAAATAGAGAACAGCAGAGGACCCAGTACAGATCCCTGCGGGACTCCTGTAGAAAGATGATGAGGTGCAGAGATGGAGCACTTCCAGGAGACTTGGTAGGATCTATCTGTGAGATAAGAAGTAAACCAAGAGAGAGCAGTTCCAGAGATGCCCATCTCAGCCAGTGTGGAGATCAGGAGTTTGTGGTTGACCGTATCAAACGCTGCAGACAGGTCAAGGAGAATCAGGACAGAGGAGAGGGAGGAGGCTCTAGCAGTGTAGAGTGCCTCAGTCACGGCCAGGAGCACAGTTTCAGTTGAGTGAGTTATTAGAGCTGGTGTGTGGGCTGTAGTTATTAGAGCTGGTGTGTGGGCTGTAGTTATTAGAGCTGGTGTGCGGGCTGTAGCCATTAGAGCTGGTGTGTGGGCTGTAGTTAGTAGAGCTGGTGTGTGGGCTGTAGTTAGTAGAGCTGGTGTGTGGGCTGTAGTTATTAGAGCTGGTGTGTGGGCTGTAGTTATTAGAGCTGGTGTGTGGGCTGTAGTTATTAGAGCTGGTGTGTGGGCTGTAGCTATTAGAGCTGGTGTGTGGGCTGTAGTTATTAGAGCTGGTGTGTGGGCTGTAGTTATTAGAGCTGGTGTGTGGGCTGTAGTTATTAGAGCTGGTGTGTGGGCTGTAGTTATTAGAGCTGGTGTGTGGGCTGTAGTTATTAGAGCTGGTGTGTGGGCTGTAGTTATTAGAGCTGGTGTGTGGGCTGTAGTTATTAGAGCTGGTGTGTGGGCTGTAGTTATTAGAGCTGGTGTGTGGGCTGTAGTTATTAGAGCTGGTGTGTGGGCTGTAGCTCTGTGCTTTTCAGATCTTTCCTCTGCTGATAATTTTTCATATTTTTCTCTTGCTTCTGCTCGTTTTGTTGCTGCTTTTGATTCTGATTCCTCTCCTTCATCATCCCCCTCTTCCTCAGTACCTGGCGCTGCCTGAGACCACGGTGGGGCGATACGCGTACGTTTTTGGGGTGGGTGTGAACGGGAGCGCCCTCTCTCTGTGCCAGCGCTACTTCAGGAAGGGGAGCATCGACCCGGCCAATGACACCTTCGACATCGACCCGCACATCGTCACCGGTAACGGCATTCTCTTTTGCATTCAATATCCTCTCTCTCTCTCTCTCTTTCTCTCTCTCACTCTCTCTCTCTCTCTCTCTTTCTCTTTCTCTTTCTCTCACTCTCCTCTGTGTCTTCTTTTCTCTCACTTCTTCTTTCTGTAATCTGCTCTCTCGACTTCTCTTTTTTCTTACTCTTGTATTTTTCTTTCTTTCTTACATCCGTTTTCTCTCCTCACTCTTTCCTCTCCTCTCTCTCACCCTTTTCTCTCTCTCTCTTTCTCTCCTCTCATCTCTTGTGGTCGTCATTCATACATCCTCCTCTGTCTCACTTCCTGTTTCGGGCTGAATCCGGGTCGTTGGGTCTGTGAGTGACTCTCTTATCTGGCTCATCTCCAGTGAAATGAATCAGTCATATGTGAGTCATAAGAACCACACACTGAGAATGAGTCAGGCACCACGTTTTGCACACAAACATAATCCCGTGCCTAAAATAGCCCTTAGAAACGGCCGTGTTTTGGAGGAAGTTTTCTGTGTACGTACAGAAAGTTCCACGCGCTAAAATAATTTAGAGATTTGTACCCGAAGGCTGCCTTTCCTCACGTTGATCATGAAAGGATTAACAGAACCTGCAGACGTCAGTTACACAACCAGACTCCTCTCTATTTCAAACGTTTTGTCCTTTAATTGCAGTGGATTTAGTAATCAAATATACAAGTAATCATGATAACATAAGCACAGCAATTAGCGTATAGTGTGGTTCCCAGAGAATGAGTGTGACTGGCTAGCGTATAGTGTGGTTCTATGTCAGAGGTGATTCCCAGAGAAAGAGTGTGATTGGCTAGCGTATAGTGTGGTTCTATGTCAGAGGTGATTCCCAGAGAAAGAGTGTGATTGGCTAGCGTATAGTGTGGTTCCCAGAGAAAGAGTGTGATTGGCTAGCGTATAGTGTGGTTCCCAGAGAAAGAGTGCGATTGGCTAGCGTATAGTGTGGTTCCCAGAGAAAGAGTGTGATTGGCTGGACAGCGCGTTCAGTGCTGACTTCTTGGTGACTCCACCTTCTAAGAGGCAAAGTCAGGGTTGGGGTGTCAACGTTAAAATACTTAATAAACCTTTCTGGAATATTAAAACCAGTTTAATTCTAAACTTAGATATACAAGTTAAATATGTATAAAGATAAAATACCTTTAAGACAGTCTTTGTTGAATTTGCATTACCTCTGGATATAGTTATGTATCTGTATCTGTATCTATATATGTATATGTATATGTATAGTATATGTACATATACAGACGTGCTCAGATTTGTTGGTACCCCTGATAAAGATGAGTATAAAGGGTTATAAAAAAATTCACCATTTGGTGAATTAGCTTATTCTCACACTGACAAAATTAGAAAAATCCATCCTTTAATTGACGTTCATTTATTATGAGAAAAAAATCCCTCATCAAGAAATTATTCTTTTTAACAAAACCATGTTGGCCACAATTATTGGCACCCCTCCATTTATATATAGAATAAAGTATTAATTTGAAATATTTGGTCGCATATCCTTTGCATGCCATGACTTTGCTAAAGGGCTCTAAGTTATCAAGGGTCTGACTTGGCTAAAGGGCTCTAAGTTATCAAGGGTCTGACTTGGCTAAAGGGCTCTAAGTTATCAAGGGTCTGACGTATCAAACAAGCCTTAAACCATCACACTGCTGCCAGAAATAGAGTTGATATGGATGGATAACTTGAATGGTTTCTTCTCCTGACTTATTTTTCCATAGAGTTCAATATGAAATTTTGTCAGGAGAAACAACCCTTAAAGTAAACCATGAATATCTACTGCATATCTGGCAGCAGAGTGATGGTTTGAGGCTTGTTTGATAGCTCAGACCCTTGATGACTTGGAGCCATTAACCAACCATGTATTCCATACTGTTCCAGTGTAATTTACAGCTAAATCTAGTCCCACCCCCCAATTCCCATAGAGATCCATTCAAATGCAGAGACGTTATAGTATCGCTTGTAAGAGTACCAGAAAATAAGATATCAAGAGTCTTTTGATGTTGTTGGGTCACAGACATCAGAAAGTCATGGCATGCAAAGGATATGCAACCAAATATAAAAAAGTAATACTTTATTCTATATATAAATGCAGGGGTTCCAATAATTGTGGCCAACATGGTTTTGTTAAAAATAATAATTTCTTGATGAGGGATTTTTTCTCATAATAAATGAATGTCAATTAAAGGATGGATTTTTTTTATACATTAATTAAGGAGAGGGTTAAACGAATGTGGCAGGAGGGATGGGACCGGGAGGGCAGAGGGAGGCAATTGTATAGGGTTCAGAAGACAGTGGGTAGGATCAGACATGGGGGGAGGTGTAGAAGGGAGGAATCAATAATAACAAGGCTTAGGGTGGGGCATGCGGGTTTGAATGGGGGTCTAAGGGTAATAAAAAAACATCCAGATG
>CM040394.1:112727321-112739821 GCA_022702515.1 Ilyophis sp. 1 JC-2022 | reverse complement strand
ACCTTCATCTCCCTCTTCATCTACATGGTGCTCTCGCTCTTCATCGCACTCATCACCGGCGCCTACGAGACCATCAAGGTACCGCCCCGAGAGGAGGAGGAGGAGGAGGGGGTAAGGAAGGGGAGGTGGGGGGAAGAGAGGAGAGGAGGGTGTTGGAAGGGAGGTGAAAGTGGAAAGAGGAAGGTGGTAAAAGCACACAGGTACAGTGTGAGGTGGGTATCAGTAACGCTCTACACTCTTACCACAGAGTCTGCTAGTTTTTTTTTTCACTTTAAAATTAGCAGCTGGGTCACATCGGAGAAACCAGGTGAGGGCGGGTGTCTGTTATGAGCGAGCAGGTCTTTTGGAATGTTTTTTCAGAGTTCTAAGTGAGTGTTCTAGAACTCCATTGCTTTATGATTGTGACATCAGCATTAGAATGTTCACGCATATTTGTGATCTCACACCCTCCCCAAACCGGACGCGAGAGAGCGTCTGCACCAGTCTGGGTTGCGTCAAAAAAATTGTATACCTACACAAGACACGTTCAGTAATCGCACAATGGATACAAAAGAACCAATCGTTAACATCGGGGGGCGGGTCTTTCTTCCCCAGTGGATTGGCGAAGGTGGGACTTGCACAGGGAGGTCTGGAGCGTTGCGTCTCAAATAGAAACGGGGCGAGCCGCAGCGCAGGGTGAAGCGTGACGTGACGTGACGCACGTGGCTGGTGTCGGTTTTATTGATTATAATAGAGACGTTAATTATTTTGACGTGACGCAGACGCTCGCTCGTGTCCGGTTTGGGGAGGGTGTTACACCTTACAGGGTTAAACCTGCAGGCCCTGGGCATAGTGAATAGCAGTGGTATAGTCTGTGTTCATCAGCATAGACTACATGAATAAAGGACCTGGGTGGGGTGGGGTGGGGCACGGACGAGGGTGAGCAGAACAGGGTGACGGAGAGGAAGATGAAGAGAGGGAGATGAAGGGCTGGAAGGGGGATAAAAAAAAGAACCCCCCTGAGAGTCTAAAAGTACCCCCCCTGCCCCCCCCCCCCCACAGCACCAGACCCAGGAGCCCGAGCACGTCAACGAGCTGCACGCCTTTATCGCTGAATGCAAAGACACGCCCGGCTCCGGAAAGTTCCGTGGCCTGGAGAGTGGGCCCTGCGCTTTATTCTGCTGCTGTGGCAGGTGAGTGTGCGTGCGTGCGTGCGTGCGTGCGTGCGTGCGTGCGTGCGCGCGCGTTATTCTGCTGCTTTGGCAGGTGGGGGGCGGGTGTTCCTGTTTTCCGAAGTTAAACATAAGTGGATGTGTTCAGGGACGACTTTGTTGTCCAACTCAAGTTGTTCTGGTTTGCTGTGTGTTGATCTTTAAAACCGGTGAAAACCGGTACAATAATGATGTTATGTGTTCTAGAACCACAACTGACGAGGATGGCTTGTTGGTGAACTGACGCTGGACCTGTGGCTCCCTCTAGTGGTTAAAGTCATGTCTTACACCTTAGTTCACACCTGCACAATGAGTTGTAAAGGAAAGGGTATAAACACTCGCACACAAACATTTTCCACTCAAAACACTCAGGTTGGAGAGGAGGGACATTGTTTCTTAAGTTATTCTTTTATTTGCATGTTGTAATTTAAACTTTAAGTTTAAGCAGTCACCATGATTTAGCATGACACACTATGTTCATAGTGTGTTCACTCTTGAAACTGTTCATATACCCGGGAATTACTGGACCGAATTTAGACGGCACACAATGGCACAGTGGACCTGGTTCTTAGAAGGAACCACTATTTGTAAGATGGTATCTATCTTATAATTTGTGTCAATCGAGACTAAGTGGAAGGCTCTAGAGTCTTTTAAACTTATTTATTTGTTTTATACCGATGTCTTACTTGCCCTGCAAAATTTTTATTCTGTTTGCTAAGCTTATGTGGCCTTATGTGTAGTGCTACTGAATCAGAGATCTTGGTGGGGGAAGATAGCTTACCCATTTCAGTTACAATGGTGGTATTTTCATATGGGTCAAACATACAACACACACACACACACCCCCAAACACCCTATAAAAACTATTCAAGACTTACAGAACTTACTTGTATCTCTGCTCTCTTGTAGAAAGTCTCTTGACTTTAAAGACAGAAGTGTGTTTCTGCCTTGTGGAAGACGCTGTTCCTTGCAGTAGTTCAGGCCGGTTCATTTTCAGGGGACGGTTTGCTCTTGTTGTTTGCACACATTGTGGTTCTGTTCCTTGCCCAGGAGAGCCACAGTCACGAGGGTTTTAATGCCATCTGTCAACTAACCACTGATCAACACCCAAAGCGTCGGCTGCTCCAGAACAATGACGCCTGTACTGTACAGATCTCAGTAAAAACTGGAAAATGGAACCCGAATGGAAAACATTGTTCTGTTATGATAGAATATCATGTGATCTAAGAGACCATACCCCACCAAACATGGCGCTCAGTGTCTCCACTGCTTAACCCTGCACTCTTCTGCGTCGACACTTCTGTGTGGACAGTCTTCTGATTGGACAGTCTTCTGATTGGACACTCTTCTGATTGGACACACTTCTGATTGGACACTTCTGATTGGACACTCTTCTGATTGGACACTCTTCTGATTGGACAGTCTTCTGATTGGACAGTCTTCTGATTGGACACTCTTCTGATTGGACACTCTTCTGATTGGACACTCTTCTGATTGGACACTTCTGATTGGAGACACTTCTGATTGGACACTTCTGATTGGACACTCTTCTGATTGGACACTCTTCTGATTGGACACTCTTCTGAGGGTGTGGGGTAATGAGTCACAGCAAAGAGCAGGATGTAAATGTGGGTGCAACATTCTGGAGGTAATTTATACCAGGCTGTGTGGTGTTTGAAATGTATGCTCTTAACTTAACTCACATGTGATTGAATAGGGTTGAATAGATGCACAGGAAATCCATTTCAGGCTCATATCTATGGTGGCCATTATTTCCTGCCAATGGCCAGCTTTTGTCCTTGTCTTGCAAGCCCAGCACTAAAAGGCTTTTTATTCAATTTAAGCCACATTCTGGCTGAATTAGGTGTTTTATCTCTAGATAAGAACAAACCTTGGGGTAAAGGTGGGACACTCCTGGTTAGTTTTAAAAAGGGACCGGTTTGGTTGTTGGAAAATGGCAGTTATAAAAATAGGTATGCAGTATAAACTATCCCAACAGCACATTAGAAGAGTAATAAATGTTATTGGTGAACAGAAAGGAGAGAAATTTATTTTCAACTGAACAGGTTTTGGTTTATTAATTTAAACATTTTTTTTAGGAACTTCTTTTTTGACATGAGATACTTATTCTGTCTGAGCGTGTCCATTACTTCAAGGATTATGTGCACAAAACACAAATAATTATTACATGAAACACAATGGGAAAGAGTCACACAGAGAACTGATGTGTTTTACTTACGTTATTTCAACAGTACATTCAAACACCGACTTAAACGGTAGAACAAATATATTTCATTTTTTGGTTTCATAGCCGTTTTTGTACGGGTTTTTTTTTTTGTACCAGAAAAGTTTTGTGGTAGAAATTTTTGCACTGTCTTTCTGTAATGTGCTGTGTACACACACACACACACACACACACACACACACACACACACACACACACAGACACACACAAAAGGGAAGGGCCTTAACCAAGGTTCCAGCACCCTGTCTGGGAGTTTAACCTGCAAACATATTTCAAAGTCCTAGAGTACAGAACCAAAATAACAACGCGACAACAAAAATGATTTTGCAGTGGTCTCTTAATTTTTTTCAGAGCTTTATATACTTTGTGTGTGTGTGTTTTATTGGTTTACCTCATTTTTACATTAATTACATGGCTTGATCTTTTTAATCTGTCGCTGCATGGCTATTGGACAGAGATAATTGTAGCAGCATGGCTATTGGACAGATGAGCTCAGCAGAACAGCTATAACTGCAGCTGCATGGCTATTGGACAGATATAACTGCAGCTGCATGGCTATTGGACAGATATAACTGCAGCTGCATGGCTATTGGACAGATATAACTGTAGCTGCATGGCTATTGGACAGATGAGCTCAGCAGAACAGATATAACAGTGTCTGTGGAGCAAATCTATGTTGCTATGGAGTCCACCTGTCAAATTTGGTATGATTGGGCATGGGTGTGGCCCAGCAAATCGCTGGTGATTCAGTGCTCACCCAACAGATAATAGGATCTGTGCCCGAGCGCTGAGGATTATGGGGGATTATCCCAATTTCCACTGCATGAAGCGCCCAACATGCAAGTACAAACACTCCCTCCTCGTACGGGACGTGCCTCCCAAGCGGGATTATCCCCAATCCATATTGTATAACCTTGAGTGGCAAGCAAGGAGGCTCTTACTTTTTTATTAGGCTTGACTCGCAGTTAGTTACATTTTGAATGATATTTAGTTTCAGATTATCCTGGGTTCAGTGTCTTTAGTGTCCAGGGCAGGAGTAACACCGCGATGATGGACACGATGACGTCTCCCGCCATCCACCGGGCTGGCATACAGGTGCCAGTTGTGTAATAAAAATGATCGTGCTTGCGTTGTCCGTCCGTCTGCCCGTTTCTGTCTCTGTTATTCTCAGTGTTGGTCGTCATGGTGCCATCACAAGGGCTCTAAGTTTTTTTCCCCAGGTGCACTTGCTCCTAAATTGAAAGTTTTAGGAGCACACTAATGCATCCCAATTAGTGCACTTAATTATTTTCGCAGTTTGGACACGTCAGTTTTGAGGAACACGCCCCTAAGATGGGAGCAGTGTACAGGCCTGCTGTGTCAGGCTGTGAGTATCAGGTCCTAAGATGGGAGCAGTGTACAGGCCTGCTGTGTCAGGCTGTGAGTATCAGGTCCTAAGATGGGAGCAGTGTACAGGCCTGCTGTGTCAGGCTGTGAGTATCAGGTCCTACGATGGGAGCAGTGTCCAGGCCTGCTGTGTCAGGCTGTGAGTATCAGGTCCTAAGATGGGAGCAGTGTACAGGCCTGCTGTGTCAGGCTGTGAGTATCAGGCCCTAAGATGGGAGCAGTGTACAGGCCTGCTGTGTCAGGCTGTGAGTATCAGGTCCTACGATGGGAGCAGTGTACAGGCCTGCTGTGTCAGGCTGTGAATATCAGATCCTAAGATGGGAGCAATGTACAGGCCTGCTGTGTCAGGCTGTGAGTATCAGGCCCTAAGATGGGAGCAGTGTACAGGCCTGCTGTGTCAGGCTGTGAGTATCAGGCCCTAAGATGGGAGCAGTGTACAGGCCTGCTGTGTCAGGGTGTGAGTATCAGGTCCTAAGATGGGAGCAGTGTACAGGCCTGCTGTGTCAGGCTGTGAGTATCAGGTCCTAAGATGGGAGCAGTGTACAGGCCTGCTGTGTCAGGCTGTGAGTATCAGGCCCTAAGATGGGAGCAGTGTACAGGCCTGCTGTGTCAGGCTGTGAGTATCAGGCCCTAAGATGGGAGCAGTGTACAGGCCTGCTGTGTCAGGCTGTGAGTATCAGGCCCTAAGATGGGAGCAGTGTACAGGCCTGCTGTGTCAGGCTGTGAGTATCAGGCCCTAAGATGGGAGCAGTGTACAGGCCTGCTGTGTCAGGCTGTGAGTATCAGGCCCTAAGATGGGAGCAGTGTACAGGCCTGCTGTGTCAGGGTGTGAGTATCAGGTCCTAAGATGGGAGCAGTGTACAGGCCTGCTGTGTCAGGCTGTGAGTATCAGGCCCTAAGATGGGAGCAGTGTACAGGCCTGCTGTGTCAGGCTGTGAGTATCAGGCCCTAAGATGGGAGCAGTGTACAGGCCTGCTGTGTCAGGCTGTGAGTATCAGGCCCTAAGATGGGAGCAGTGTACAGGCCTGCTGTGTCAGGCTGTGAGTATCAGGTCCTAAGATGGGAGCAGTGTACAGGCCTGCTGTGTCAGGCTGTGAGTATCAGGCCCTAAGATGGGAGCAGTGTACAGGCCTGCTGTGTCAGGCTGTGAGTATCAGGCCCTAAGATGGGAGCAGTGTACAGGCCTGCTGTGTCAGGCTGTGAGTATCAGGCCCTAAGATGGGAGCAGTGTACAGGCCTGCTGTGTCAGGCTGTGAGTATCAGGTCCTAAGATGGGAGCAGTGTACAGGCCTGCTGTGTCAGGCTGTGAGTATCAGGCCCTAAGATGGGAGCAGTGTACAGGCCTGCTGTGTCAGGCTGTGAGTATCAGGCCCTAAGATGGGAGCAGTGTACAGGCCTGCTGTGTCAGGCTGTGAGTATCAGGCCCTAAGATGGGAGCAGTGTCAGGCCTGCTGTGTCAGGCTGTGAGTATCAGGTCCTAAGATGGGAGCAGTGTACAGGCCTGCTGTGTCAGGGTGTGAGTATCAGGCCCTAAGATGGGAGCAGTGTACAGGCCTGCTGTGTCAGGCTGTGAGTATCAGGCCCTAAGATGGGAGCAGTGTACAGGCCTGCTGTGTCAGGCTGTGAGTATCAGGTCCTAAGATGGGAGCAGTGTACAGGCCTGCTGTGTCAGGGTGTGAGTATCAGGCCCTAAGATGGGAGCAGTGTACAGGCCTGCTGTGTCAGGCTGTGAGTATCAGGCCCTAAGATGGGAGCAGTGTACAGGCCTGCTGTGTCAGGGTGTGAGTATCAGGCCCTAAGATGGGAGCAGTGTACAGGCCTGCTGTGTCAGGCTGTGAGTATCAGGCCCTAAGATGGGAGCAGTGTACAGGCCTGCTGTGTCAGGCTGTGAGTATCAGGCCCTAAGATGGGAGCAGTGTCAGGCTGTGAGTTTCAGGTTAAAGGTGTTCATATCATCCGCTGCACTTCACAACCTTTACGCCAGAAGTCGGGAACCTTTTCTGGAAAGGGCCGGTGTTTGTGCAGGTTTTTATCCGGAAAGGGCCGGTGTTTGTGCAGGTTTTTATCCGGAAAGGGCCGGTGTGTGTGCAGGTTTTTATCCGAAAAGGGCTGGTGTGTGGGTTTTTATCTGAAAAGGGCCGGTGTGGGTGCAGGTTTTTATCCGAAAAGGGCCGGTGTGTGTGCAGGTTTTTATCCGAAAAGGGCCGGTGTGGGTGCAGGTTTTTGTTTTAGCCCAGCACTAAGACACCTGATTCAACTAATTAACTAATCATGTGAAGTGATTGTAATGATGTAATGAGTGAGGCTTGGAGAGTGTTTAAAATACTGTAGAGAGCTTAGTGACCGTCATTCAAAGGTATCGTTCTCACTGTATTTTAAAAGTTCATTTTGAGCAGCTGCTGGGTGCCTCGTCCTTTTAAAACTCTTACAAGCCTGTGGGGTGAGCTCCATACTGGATCAGCCTGTGGGGTAGGCCCCATACTGGATCAGCCTGTGGGGTGAGCTCCATACTGGATCAGCCTGTGGGGTGAACTCCATACTGGATCAGCCTGTGGGGTGAACTCCATACTGGATCAGCCTGTGGGGTGAGCTCCATACTGGATCAGCCTGTGGGGTGAGCTCCATACTGGATCAGCCTGTGGGGTGAGCTCCATACTGGATCAGCCTGTGGGGTGAACTCCATACTGGATCAGCCTGTGGGGTGAACTCCATACTGGATCAGCCTGTGGGGTGAGCTCCATACTGGATCAGCCTGTGGGGTGAACTCCATACTGGATCAGCCTGTGGGGTAGGCCTGAGTGCATATTTCTTCTTGTAGAGCAAGACCTGTTTTGAACTGTCCCGCGTAAGGTTGTATCGATTTTAAGTGTTTTTGCCGCTGTCTGCTGATTGCGTGGTTTTAATTAGAACTCGTTGAAACACTGATTTTAAGTGTTCTATAGGCTGTTTGCTGTCTGCGTAGTTTTAACTTGATTTGATTGAACACTGATCAAAGCAATTGCATTATTAGGTTGTGTTTGTTCTGCGATTGGCTTTTTCAGCTCGTTAGATCGGATAAACTGATAGTTCCGGAGTATTGTGCTTTTTGATAGGAAATAATAATTGATCCTGCTCGCGAAGTGTCTCTCAGCTGTTAGTCTTCCGCAATCAGCTGTGTGCACTTCAAAAAGACTTGTGTCTGAGCGACACAAGTGTCGCTCCGTCCCAGTTTGTGTGTGTTTTCCATGTGTGTTCTCCCCATCCCCGTCTGCTCTCTTCCATTCAGAACCCGCTTCCAACGACATGGCTCTTCACAGCGACGCAACCCTTCCAACCTCCGCTACCCCTCACTGACTCCCTGCGAGAATTTCACCGTCGCAGGGGGGCTCTGGAACTGCCAGTCTGCCACACGGAAAGCAGACTTCATCTCCGGCTATGCCTCCTTCCTGTCCCTCCAGTTTCTCGCCCTCACTGAAACCTGGATCACACCGGACAACACGGCAACTCCCGCTGCCCTCTCCTCCTCCTTCTCCTTCTCTCACACCCCCCGGCCGTCTGGCCGCGGAGGTGGTACTGGTCTGCTACTCTCCCCCTCATGGACTTTCTCTGTTTTCCCCCTCTCTGATCTATCTATTACAAGCTTTGAATACCACTCTGTGTTTATCAACCACCCTATTAACCTGTACATTATAGTTGTTTATCGCCCTCCAGGTCCCCTGGGGTGCTTCCTCGATGAGCTTGACACCCTGCTCAGCTCTTTCCCAGAGGACGGCATCCCGCTGATCCTCCTGGGAGACTTCAACATCCATCTAGACGCCTCCCAGTCTGCAGCCTTCCTACCACTTCTCCGCTCCTTTGACCTCACCCTCCAACCCTCCCCCGCCACCCACAAGGCTGGCAACCTCCTAGACCTGGTCTTCCAGAGGAACAGCCCCTGCTCTGACCTCACTGTTACCCCTCTGCATACCTCTGATCACCACTTCATTTCCTTCTCTCTTCCTCTTGTTCCACACCGTCCCTCCCCTCCCCACACCCCCACTGTCTCTGTCCGCCGTAACCTCTGCTCCCTCTCACCCTCCTCTCTTGCTCCCTGTGTCACTTCTTCCCTCCCCCCCCTCAAACCCTTCTCTCAACTCTCTATCGACTCTGCATCTGACACCCTGCTCACAGCTCTCTCCACATCACTTAACACTCTCTGCCCTCTTGTCTCTAGGCCCACACGCCCATCTCCTCCCTGCCCATGGATGTCTGATGCCCTGCGCACCTCAAGGGCCGGTCTCCGCGCAGCTGAGAGGAGGTGGAGAAAATCCAGAGACGCATCAGACCTCTCTTCCTACCAGACTCTCCTAGCGGCGTTCTCTACGGCAGTCACCGCCGCCAAGGTATCCTACTATCACACAAAAATTTGCAAACACAGTTCTAACCCCCGTCAATTGTTTTCTATCTTCTCCTCCCTCCTCAGCAAACCCCCTCCTCCTCCTCACTCCTCGTTCACTGCTGACAACTTCGCAGATTCCTTCGATGAGAAGATCGCAGACATCCGCAGCTCCTTCAGCCCCACTCCCCCTCCCCCCACAGACACTGTTTCCCACTCTCTTTCTCTCTCTACCCCTTCTGTGTCCCCCCCCTGCTTCTCCACCTTTTCTCCCCTTTCTCAGACTGATGTGTCCCATCTCCTACTCTCCCATCGCCCCACTACTTGTGCCCTCGACCCTATCCCTTCATCTCTCCTCCAGGCAATCACCCCAGATATCCTCCCGTTTGTGACCTCCCTGGTGAACTCCTCCCTGACCTCTGGCTGTTTCCCCTCATCCTTCAAAAGAGCCCACATCACCCCGATCCTGAAAAAACCTACACTGGACCCCTCCAACATCCAAAACTACAGACCGGTATCCCTGCTTTCTTTTCTTTCCAAAACTATCGAACGTGCTGTTTCTAACCAACTGTCGTCTTTCCTCACCCAGAACAACCTGCTAGACCCCCTCCAGTCCGGCTTCAAACCTGGCCACTCAACGGAGACCGCACTCCTCTCCGTCAGCGAGATGCTTCATGCAGCTCGGGCAACCTCCCTCTCCTCTGTGCTAATACTTCTAGACCTCTCTGCCGCCTTCGACACCGTAGATCACTCCATCCTCCTGTCGTCCCTGTCTGCAGCGGGGATCGGCGGCTCGGCCCTGGCCTGGATTGAGTCCTACCTCTCGGAACGCTCCTCCCAGGTTGCCTGGGCTGGTAAAGTATCGGCAGCCCGTCCCCTTACCACAGGAGTCCCCCAGGGCTCTGTCCTTGGTCCCCTCCTTTTCTCCATCTACACCAAGTCCCTTGGCCCTGTTATCACTGCTCATGGTCTTTCTTACCACTGCTATGCTGACGATACTCAACTCTTTCTCTCCTTCCCTCCCTCTGACACTCAGGTATCAGCCCGCGTCTCCGCTTGCCTGAGAGACATCCAGAGCTGGATGGACAACCACCATCTCAAGCTCAATCCTGGCAAGACTGAGCTCATCTACATTCCTGCTCTTACCTCTCCTCCTCTCAATCTCTCTATTTCCCTAGGGGACACTCCACTGACCCCAACGCCCTGTGCCAGGAACCTTGGTGTCGTGATGGACAACAGGCTGTCCCTCTCCGAGAACATCGCAGCAGTAACCCGGGCATGCAGGTTCTTCCTGTACAACATCAGGAGAATCCGCCCCTTCCTCACCACCCACTCAACCCAGCTCCTGGTCCAAGCAATGGTGCTGTCCCGCCTGGACTATTGCAACTCTCTCCTGGCTGGCCTGCCAGCATCGGCCATTAGACCCCTTCAGCTTATCCAGAACGCAGCAGCGCGCCTGGTCTTCAACCTCCCCCGACACTCCCATGTCACCCCCCTGCTCATCGACCTCCACTGGCTACCGGTGATGGCTCGCATCAAATTCAAAACATTGGTGCTCGCCTTCCAGGCAGTCCGAGGATCTGCCCCCCCATACCTCCAAAAACTAATCAGACCTTACACACCTGCCAGATCCCTGCGCTCCGCCTCCTCAGGACGACTGGTACCCCCCCCTCTTCATGCTAGCACCCGGTCTCGACGTCTGTCTGTCCTGGCCCCACGGTGGTGGAATGAGCTCCCCGTGGAGGTCAGAACAGCAGAAAGTCTGACCGCCTTCAAGCGCAGATTGAAGACTCACCTCTTCAAGCTGCACCTCTCTCCTCCCCTCCCTACCTCCCTGTGACTATTGTTATTAATGTTGTGTAATTCCCCCCCCCAAAAAAAAAAAAAAAAAAAAAAAAAAAAAAAAAAAAAAAAAAAAAAACCCCAATCATACTGACTGCGCCTAGTACTTAGATTCATATTAGCCTTTTTAGGGTTGTTTCTATAACGTTCTTGTTCCTAGTTTGAAAATGCACTATGTACGTCGCTCTGGATAAGAGCGTCTGCTAAATGTCTATAATGTAATGTAATGTAATGGGTGAGCTCCATACTGGATCAGCCTGTGGGGTGAACTCCATACTGGATCAGCCTGTGGGGTGAACTCCATACTGGATCAGCCTGTGGGGTGAGCTCCATACTGGATCAGCCTGTGGGGTAGGCTCCATACTGGATCAGCCTGTGGGGTGAGCTCCATACTGGATCAGCCTGTGGGGTAGGCCCCATACTGGATCAGCCTGTGGGGTAGGCTCCATACTGGATCAGCCTGTGGGGTGAGCTCCATACTGGATCAGCCTGTGGGGTGAACTCCATACTGGATCAGCCTGTGGGGTGAACTCCATACTGGATCAGCCTGTGGGGTGAGCTCCATACTGGATCAGCCTGTGGGGTGAACTCCATACTGGATCAGCCTGTGGGGTGAACTCCATACTGGATCAGCCTGTGGGGTAGGCTCCATACTGGATCAGCCTGTGGGGTAGGCCCCATACTGGATCAGCCTGTGGGGTGAGCTCCATACTGGATCAGCCTGTGGGGTGAGCTCCATACTGGATCAGCCTGTGGGGTGAGCTCCATACTGGATCAGCCTGTGGGGTAGGCTCCATACTGGATCAGCCTGTGGGGTAGGCCCCATACTGGATCAGCCTGTGGGGTGAGCTCCATACTGGATCAGCCTGTGGGGTGAGCTCCATACTGGATCAGCCTGTGGGGTGAACTCCATACTGGATCAAAACTAAACCGTTATAGTGGTTACAGACCCACCTGGCAGCACAGTTAGCCATAGCTGGAGCGGTAACCATAGCGATGTCCGTGGGGGTGGGATTTAATCGCCCAGTTTCTCTATGCCTCGCCATGCGCCAGTGGTCCTCTGGTGGATGGGGTACCTGCAGCGTACCTGTCCCAGGTGTAGGATTGTGGGAACGCTGGCAGAACATTGGAGAAAGTGTGGTTGAGACCAGCCTACAAAAACAAGGATGAAAGTTTGGGTTAAAAAATGTGAGGTGCTGAGACGACCTCTGCTGATGGGCTCAATGGGCTGTGATGACACCAAGTGTCCACTAGAGGATGACGTGGAGCATGGAAACCAGGACCAGCCAAGCAGTGTCAAGAAAAATAGATGTACAGTAACTCTGTGGGAGGGGGATGGAGAAATAAAGAACTGGTTCAGTGATAGAAAACGGGAGACAATGGAACCAGGACAATGGAAGCACACAAGCAGGCAGCGTTAACGTGATAATGTTCATTTAGTTGGACACGTACCACCATTAAATTAATCCAGCTAAAATATTTA
>CM040394.1:112662321-112722321 GCA_022702515.1 Ilyophis sp. 1 JC-2022 | reverse complement strand
GTAAAGCAAGTCCCTTTTCCGCCAATATTGTCTGCCTTTGTCTTGCTGTAGATGGCTAGCTGTGTGGCTCATTGGCGGTGTTGCGTTGGACAGTTTGAATAGCTAATGCTAGCTATGTAATCCAGCTAGTTAGCCATCTGGCTAAATGCTGAAAACGGCATTCTGATCTTTTATTAAAAATGATGCATGGATGATACTTAGTTGCCTTGACATCAATTCGACGACGTCACCAATTTCTTGAAAATATTGATTGCTTGTAGCTACACGAGCAATGTTTGCTCACCAAAAAAAAAAGGCACATAGCTATAGAAGCCGTGTCATGCTAATAAGTCTCAACATTGAAATGCAAAGCACTCTTTGTACGTCCGGCGGGGAGTGAGGTTGAAGAAATGAACGTGCTACGCATTTAATATCAAGCTAGTTAGCTTTGTAAATGAGTGTAATTAGATTGCGGAATGATCGAAACTAAAGTAGGCGGGGTATTGTTATGTGCACAGCTATTCCAGCTAAATATGAAGTTAGCTCGCCAATTGGGCAGCTACAGGTTGCGAGAGCTTTTTTGCGATTTAACGTTATTTATTTTTTGGGAAATAACTTAAATTAGCTACCTGGACATACATTTTCATTTGTGTTGAAATGGTGGGTGATTGGGCGGTGGCTGCGGCTGCAACTCATCAACTTAATGGAGTTATTTATATATATATATATATATATATTTATTTTTGATGCGCAGAAATAGCTTTTGAGCTTCAGTTTATTATATTGGCCCAGATCACAACATGGAGCAGTTTTGTCAACTGTATATTTAAACCGCGTTGTTTTATATTGATTGTTCTCATTGCCTAATGTCGCGAAAACTTTTTGTCCGCCGCGGCCGCGCTCCGGCGCTCGCGCGAACCTCATTGTTCTAGGAGGAGCTGCATTGTGCAGTAACGTTACATCAAGCGAGCTGCTAGCCTGTGGCAAAATGCTTAATTTAGCGATAAAAAATGACCTAATGTGGCTTGAATTGGCTCCAGTCAGCTTTGGTAATAACCCTTCGGGGTTTTTTTTGACACATTCAAATGTTTGATTCAGCAAAGCCATTGCAACGAGTCCATACGTTTTAAACGACTAACCAGCTAACTTCACTGCACAGGCCTATCCGGCTGGGTGAAGGGGTTGATGTCTGAGTTAGGTGGTCCTCAAGACTGGTCGCCTAACCGTGGTTCTGGTATTCAAGACAACCTTCAATTTATATCGCAGGATTGGTGCTGAACAAAAGCTAATTTATGCAGTTCAATTTGCAGCTAATCTGAAACGCCCGCTGTTTTAGCATCTCCCCCATACTGAGAAAACGATGAGCTGTGTAGGTCGGAGCGCTCGGGGCAGGGAGGTAAAGACGAGTGGTCGATATTTTGAGATAATCTGCCTGGAGTTATTGATGTGCTCAAAATTATATCGCACCCCCAGCGCTTACATGCGATCGTTTTTCGGGAGAGTGTGGACGGGTAACATTAGCTTACTAGCATTTACAGTTAACCCCAATGATTCCTTGCACTCTGAACTATACGAGTAACGTTAGCTAGTCAAACGAAGAACTGAAACGACATTTAGAATAACGAGGCGGCTGCGATGGACAGACAGATCAAGCGCAGCCCCGATATGTTCGCTAGTCTGGGATCAGTTAAGTAAGTTCTGATACCTAAACTGCCGCAAGCGCATTTTGTATCTGGTGCCACTTTATCAAGATCAAGACCCGCGGGAAATCGATGTAATGACGACCCTTATGGATATTTATCCCCACATCCTGCGTGTCTTTGAGATGAGGGGGTTAGATGAGCGTTATGTGCCATTTTTCCTCGCGGTTTTTGTTATTTACCATCCAATTGTTAGTTCCTGGTATGTTTTGTTTGTTTGTTTTTACTTCCAAAGCTTATGCCGGTATTTCCATCGTTGATAAAAAAAATCTTTAAAAAAACATAGTAAAATCCCTGGTGACTTTTGCATTCTGATCTGTCTGCCCTGTGCGTCGCCTCGCGCCTCTTGTCTCGCGCTCCTGTCTCGTCTCGAGACAGATTGATACTCGTCTCTCAGGTGCAGGCTGCATATGTCAGTCTCGTGCTTAAGTTAATCGGAGGCCTTGTCTCGCCTTGTTTACGCAGTCCTCTGTTTGCACGTGCAGGGGCACACTTGACGACGTCGCCAGATACAAATATTGCGCGAGCTAGGCGTGCCCATTGTTCCCTTTTCCCCGCATTTTTACGGGTTCCGATGGCGAGGCAGCTTGTATTCTGCGCGCACGTGGGTTGGGTTGCGTGTGTAATGTATATTTATTTTACTGCAATGGGAATCGTTTCGAAAGGGAATACGAACTGGTAGGTTCAGAATGTGACCCCTGGCTGGCTGGTGTGGTGTGGCCACATGCTTAGCGTACCCAAAACCCCGTCCCCGGAAACCCCTCTGCACGCAAGGTTTTGTTTAATGGCCTCTAATGTGCATGCAAATGTAATTCAAATGGCCATTTTCCAGTCTAATGAGCGGTAGTCTAAAGTAGCCACGATATACTGATTAATTCATTGGTTGATTGACAGACGACTGAAAATGACATGACTCCTAAATGCTGTGTGTGACCACCTTGTTACAGAAAACCTCACATCTACTGGGGAGAACTGGCTTACACAAAAGCTAAGGGTAACATGATAAACCAAATATCTGCCTTCTGTCTACAAATCAGCATCTTGGAAGCATCTAAATGCTTGTTCTCACTTAATGTAACTAGTTATGGGATGAGCTGTAGCAAAAAGGAGTATACTAAACACAGGGTAACCCAGGACCTGGTTTGGGAAGCCCTGCCCAACATCACAATCTTTAAACAGAATCACGTGTGTGTGTGTGTATGGCTCTTTAAATCGCTAATTAGCTTATCGCTAATTGGTATAACGTTAGCTATGCAGTCTGCCTTTGATGGTTATCTACTGTAACCCCACCAACAGTTAGATTTGATTTACTGGGGTTGTTATATTGAACACTGCGAACCGTATTGTATCTGTGTAGCATAGCGTGGATTTGCGATCTGCCCGTGAGTGCTCCATAAGCCGGGTGACGGTGCTGGATGAATATTGCGGCTCTCTGAGGCGGAAGGCGTATGCATACAGGATGAGTTAAACTGGGTGTTTCACCCCTGCCTAGAGTGCACTTCAGTAGGTAAAGTGGTTATGGATTATGGGTTATTGATTATTGATGATTATGTCGTCTCATTGCGCTGCTTGTTGGAATCCCGGAAGGCTAATCCTTGAGTGCCATGAGTTGATAATTGGCCGTATAGAGTTTCATAATTCATAAAGAAAAATAACCTGAGAGCTTCCATCTCCTCTTGCTGCTCAGCTAATTAAAGCAATAAGGTATTCCAGGTACAGAGACATTGAACCATTTTTCAGGCTTGTTTTTTTTATTTTATAAGTAGGCTGTTTTTCTAAAGACATAAAGCTAACATTCCATTACTGTTGAGCCTTGGAACTTACACAACTTAAGGCCCGACAGAAAAAGTTTACATTTATTGACATCATACTTATGTATGCAATAAAAAATTACAAAAAATATGATTAAATTTTTATGTCACATGTAGTGTAGGTTTTCTGTATGGTAGAATATATGGTTTTTGAGATAAAGACTAGAGACTCGTCCGGGTCGTCCCCTACAGGGGACAGAAACGAATAGCTGTGTTTTAAGAGGTTAGGGTTTCACAGTCTAGGGCAGGAATACTCAAATCTGACCCTGGAAGCCAGTAGTGCTGCTGCGGGTCACTCTCCTCCAATCAGAGACAGATTTAGACCTGGAACACCAGGTGTGACTGCGCTCTCTGGCCAATCAATCACATTTACTATCACTAATTGATTATAGAAAAGGTAGAAAAGAAAAGTGGTGCCTAGATGTCAGCTGTTAGGGCGTAGAGCAGCTCCATTATGAGGAGTGGGTAGCAATGGTGCATTTCTAACCTTCATTTTTTATTTTTTAACTGAGAGGGGGGTGAATGAATGACTTGGGGGGGGGTCAGCTAAAGTCCATGCCCCCCCCAGTGCCTGCCTTTTTGGCTGTTCTGTGTCCGTTTCCTGGTTTCTGGCGAGCCCCCAAATGAGCATTTCCACCTGTTCGTCGCCTCTGTCGCTGTCCTGCTGGTTGCAGACGCCCGAGCCCCGAGTCGGACGAGTCGTCTAAAGATGGCCGGAGCGGCGGCTTCACTCGCGTGACTATTTCTGCCTCCGCTGTCATCAGACCTCCGCTGTGATTCGTTGATTCAATTTTTTTTTTATTTCCGCCGTTGGGGGTGTAGTTTTTGCGGTCTCTGTTGTCACTGCCTGTTTTGAGGAAAGCAGTTGTCAGCGTTGGCCGGGGCCTGTGGTGATTGCGGTAATGTTTGTGTTTCTGCTAACATGCCCATTTTCTGAGCTCAGTACTGGATGTCTCTTTGATTATCTACTATATGGACTTCTCTCAAAACAAGTCAAATCAAAATTACTATATTGAGCCATAAGCAATCTTTATTTGAAGTGGCAGGTACAACAAGCACAGAAAAAAGTAACCCAAAACGTCCTAGTTTTGGTCTGTGAGGGTGTAGTAAAATGGCGGCTCCTCCTCCTCCTGTCATGTTTTGCTTGGTTTACAAACACAAGTTTGGTGAATTGGAACTTATACAGTAGTTTCTGGCTTTGAGTAGATCTGCAGAAAGGGAGTTCACAAGTTCAAATCCAATTTACTGTGCCCCTGCCTTGCATTAAAAGCCCGCCGCGTTCATGTCTGCTGTCAGTTTGCACTCCCAAGAAGCGTAGAAAATCAGTTTGGTGTAAAAATGTACAAATAACAACAAACGGTTTAAATGTTCCGCTCCCTTCCTCTCGGAACCCCACGGGTTCTCTCGTCACCCGTCTTTCCTCCGCTGCTGGTTGCTTGTAAGCTCGGCGGGTGGCGGTGGCAGTTGCTATGGCGATGGCGTCTCCAGTTTTGGCCATGTTGCCAGCTGGCAGGCCCTGCTGCTGTTTTGATGGCGGATGTTGCTGTTGCTGTGATCTGACCTCTGACCTCTGTTATTTTTTTGGCGTCGTGTGCGTTGGCCATGGTGTGCTGGTCGCCATAGAAGGTGTTGAAACGTGTATGGAGCTGACATGGGCGCTGTCATACAGTGCAGTTAAAAGTGGACTCTTGTGTGCCATAGAGTATGAGCCTGTATTTAGGAAAATTAGTTTTTCCAAGTAAAGGAAATATTTAGTGGCTTTGAGGATCGTAGAGATTTTGACTTTCAAAATACATAATTTTTTATATTTATATATTTTTAAGGTTTTATTTATTATTTGCATAATTGCATTGTGTCCCTCTCTCTCTCTCTCCGTCTTTTTCCCTCGCACACACTCGCTCGTCCCTGTGTGATTATAACTCCAGTTAAGCCGAGTCATTCTCAGGCAGGTGACCCCACTGCTAACCCATTTAGTGACGTGTGAGCGCTTGGGCGGGTCAGCTCCTGTGCGTCGTTACCGTTTCTAGAACACGCCGTGTTACCCCCCAGCCCGAGCCTGGCCCCTGTGGTAGCGAATGAGCAGATGAAGCACGCTTAGCGTCAGCCTTTGTGCAGAGTTAACCAGCTCTGTCGCGTGTTAATATCTCCGTCCCCACGGGCTCGTGCCGCCACCGGGCCGCCACTGATGTAAGGTGGGGGCGGGGCATGGTGGCCCCGGGGCGCGGCCAGGTGTTGGGGGTGCCAGCCCAGAATATTCCGTGGATATAACAGTGGATATATCTCCGCTATCCTCCACCGCAATCTGTGATATCCTCCGAAGTGCAATAAAACTCGCTATTTCAGCGGGACGAGCCACCTGGCCGCCCCAATGATTCTTTGCTTTTTGCATCGTAGTAAACCACACCCCGTACGTGGTCCATGTAAATATCTGGGAGACTTAACGATTAAAATTTTTATCCACAACTGGACTGTTTTATCAGTGAGCGTCCTAGCGAAGCTGACTGCAAACCTGATACCAGAGTGCCTCCTACTCTGATCACAAGCTTGTTAGTGGCTAACAGTAAGGCAGAATCTATTCGCGCTAAATGCTAATAGCAGGATGATCCTAAATGGAGTGAATCGCTAGGTGGCTAATTCACCAATTATAATGAGTAACAAGTACAATTTATCAGTTATTTCTCAGCACTCATAAAATTATACCTCAAAACGCTGGTAGACGGAGTTACTGCTAGACAGAGCGGCTGTACGCTGGTAGGCAGTTACTCTCCATAATAATAAACCATTATAGACACTTCATAATGATAATCTCTACCAGTGGAGGAACATTGTTCGTCTGTGTGCTGGTTCTAATGGGACATTTTAAAAAAGTGGTCAGTGCTTTTGCCCCAGTCTCTGAATGGGACTATGCTGCGATTTTGTCGAGCCTCAGTTAGCCGGTAAACTACATGGCCTGTATATTCTCTGTTAGCTTACGTTAGCCTCAGTTAGCCGGTAAACTACATGGCCTGTATATTCTCTGTTAGCTGACGTTAGCCTCAGTTAGCCGGTAAACTACATGGCCTGTATATTCTCTGTTAGCTTACGTTAGCCTCAGTTAGCCGGTAAACTACATGGCCTGTATATTCTTTGTTAGCTGACGTTAGCCTCAGTTAGCCGGTAAACTACATGGCCTGTATATTCTCTGTTAGCTTGCGTTAGCCTCAGTTAGCCGGTAAACTACATGGCCTGTATATTCTCTGTTAGCTGACGTTAGCCTCAGTTAGCCGGTAAACTACATGGCCTGTATATTCTCTGTTAGCTTACGTTAGCCTCAGTTAGCCGGTAAACTACATGGCCTGTATATTCTCTGTTAGCTTACGTTAGCCTCAGTTAGCCGGTAAACTTCATGGCCTGTATATTCTCTGTTAGCTGACGTTAGCCTCAGTTAGCCGGTAAACTACATGGCCTGTATATTTTCTGTTAGCTTGCGTTAGCCTCAGTTAGCCGGTAAACTACATGGCCTGTATATTCTCTGTTAGCTGACGTTAGCCTCAGTTAGCCGGTAAACTACATGGCCTGTATATTCTCTGTTAGCTGACGTTAGCCTCAGTTAGCCGGTAAACTACATGGCCTGTATATTTTCTGTTAGCTTGCGTTAGCCTCAGTTAGCCGGTAAACTACATGGTCTGTATATTCTCTGTTAGCTGACGTTAGCCTCAGTTAGCCGGTAAACTACATGGTCTGTATATTCTCTGTTAGCTGACGTTAGCCTCAGTTAGCCGGTAAACTACATGGCCTGTATATTTTCTGTTAGCTTGCGTTAGCCTCAGTTAGCCGGTAAACTACATGGCCTGTATATTCTCTGTTAACTTACGTTAGCCTCAGTTAGCCGGTAAACTACATGGCCTGTATATTCTCTGTTAGCCGGTAAACTTCATGGCCTGTATATTCTCTGTTAGCTGACGTTAGCCTCAGTTAGCCGGTAAACTACATGGCCTGTATATTCTCTGTTAGCTGACGTTAGCCTCAGTTAGCCGGTAAACTACATGGCCTGTATATTTTCTGTTAGCTTACGTTAGCCTCAGTTAGCCGGTAAACTACATGGCCTGTATATTCTCTGTTAGCTGACGTTAGCCTCAGTTAGCCGGTAAACTACATGGCCTGTATATTTTCTGTTAGCTTACGTTAGCCTCAGTTAGCCGGTAAACTACATGGCCTGGCTGTTGCTTTGCTGGGATTTGACCACAGCTGCTGCCTTGTTTTTGTTACTGTTGAAAGTCAGAGTCCGAGAGGGAGAGAGCCATTCTGCACCCCCAACCTCGACAGAATTTAATTGAGCATTTGCCAAGAGGGGGGGTTTGCGTTTTATTTTTTTATTTTTTTTTCGTTTTTTTTGGGGGGTGGGGTGTCCTGTCGACGGGGGTGGGGTGTCCTGTTGACGGGGGTGTTCAGGAATGCAGCGAGCTCCTGATTTCCGTTTAGAATCTGTGGGTGGAGCACGTCACCCTCTCCAGCTGGTCCTGTGCTGGTGTCATGTGCTTGGTCTGCACCCCCCTTTAAGCCCCCTGCAGACAGCTCTCCAAAAACAATCACTCTTATAAATCCTGCTTTATAAACAGGCACTCTGGGAGGCCAGACCTCATCACAGACTGCAGGACTGTGTAATGAGGACCTGACAATAGGTCCGGAGGCCATACCTCGTACAGAACACTGTGTATGACCTAGTTACAACAAAAGCATAATAATATTCATAAAAATAAATATAGTCATGGGAAAAAAGAAAAAGAAATTCATATACAATTCTCCAATTCCTAAAAAGTTTGGACAGTATGTAAAATGCACATAAAAGCAGAAAGCAGTGATTTGTGAATTATCTTTTACATACATTTAATTTAAAACAGTACAATGTAAAGATATTTAATGTTTTACACTATCAACTTTATTGATTTTTTGTAAATATAGACTAATCCCGAATTTGATGCCTGCAACATGTTCCAAAAAAGTTGGGACAGGGGCAAAAGAAAGACTGGGAAGTTAAAAAAACACCAGTTTGGAACATTCTACAGGTAAACAGAGGCTATCATGACTGGGTATAAAAGGATATCAAAAGACTCTAGATATTTTATTTTCAGTTACCATGACAAGCGATACTATAACCTCTCTGCATTTGAATGGATCTCTATGGGAATTGGGGTGGGACTAGATTAAGCTGTAAATTACATGGGAATAGTATGAAACACATGGTTGGCTAAATGGCTGTAAGTCATCAAAACCATCAAACCATCACTCTGCAGCCAGATATGCAGTATATGTGGATGGATCACTTGAAGGGTTGTTTCTCCCGACTCATTTTTCCATAGAGTTCAATAGGAACATGTGTTTCCGGCATCAAATTCACAATTGGCATATATTTACAAAAATCTATAAAGTTGATAACTTGATAAGGTAAAACATTAAAGATATTTTCAATTAAATATATGTAAAAGAGAATTTACAAATCTCTGCTTTTATGTGCGTTTTACATACTTTCTCAACTTTTTTGGAATTGGGCTTTGTACATAGAGACTTGTGCATAGGCCTGGCTGATGAAGATAATTATTACATGTAGTATTTTTATACTTTTTATTCGCTCATGTTATTACTGTTTTGTA
This sequence comes from Ilyophis sp. 1 JC-2022, assembly GCA_022702515.1. Lineage (NCBI taxonomy): Eukaryota > Metazoa > Chordata > Actinopteri > Anguilliformes > Synaphobranchidae > Ilyophis > Ilyophis sp. 1 JC-2022. The sequence continues at coordinate 112,713,201 of CM040394.1, read as the reverse complement.
AACAGGGCGTGAAGTTAGCACCATCCACATGCTGGTAAAATTAGTATTGTGTCTGGTAAGATTTTTACTCTAGCAGCCGCTTTGGCCGGTAACCAACCAGGCTGTTATATTGTTAAAGTTAATATGGCTGGTAAAATGTTGAAAATGGCTGGTGATTTTTAGAGTACACAACCACTCTGGCCAGTGGGTGTACAATTACATGTCATGCCCTGTTTGTAAAGCACAGTTCATAAACACAACCTGACAAGCTGCCAGGCTCTTACATTGAGTGCTTAATGTAACTCCGAGAAAAAGTATTGAATTATGCCTTCCTTAAGCTTCGATTTAAAAATAACAGCATGTCAGCTCTTGGCTAAGTTTTCCACAGGGCCTTCAAATCTTTGCTCTTTAGTGGAAGAATTCAAGGCTGTAGAAGGGGCTGGAGTTTGCAGAAAGCGCTCAAAAGGTCCAGATGTTCTTTCAGTTTAAGTCTTTTTCTCTCTCTTGCATGTAATGTCTGTACAGTAAAGATCCACAATGGCTGCATTCTGATGTCAGAAGAATTGGTTGCGGTGTGTGAACAGGATTTTGAACCACCCCCAAAAAAAAGTATTGTTAACCTTTTTTTTTAAACATTTTAGATCTTAAACTGAGTTTTCTGTGAAACGTACTTGAATGTGGTAGTCTAGACGGCCGTGTTCAGAAAGGCTGCGCGTTAAGGGCCTGAACAGGGGTTGAATGTGGTACTCTAGACGGCCGTGTTCAGAAAGGCTGCGCGTTGACGGCCTGAACACGGGTTGAATGTGGTACTCTAGACGGCCGTGTTCAGAAAGGCTGCGCGTTAAGGGCCTGAACAGGGGTTGAATGTGGTACTCTAGACGGCCGTGTTCAGAAAGGCTGCGCGTTGACGGCCTGAACACGGGTTGAATGTGGTACTCTAGACGGCCGTGTTCAGAAAGGCTGCGTGTTGAGGGCCTGAACACGGGGATGGGAAGCGATGGAAGGTGTTCGCCCGTGTTCAGTAGTAATGAGACGGTAATGGAGCCGTTAGAAACGGTGGTAGGATGGCGTATGATGGCGTATGATGCACAGAAACTATTCCGCAGCCATTGCAATTCACTTTAGTTTATTGACTGCGGTGCCCTGCGTACTGGACCATAAATATTGTAGACGGGCAAACGGGTTTTACCGGTTCATCTGAGATGAAAATTGCCTTTGACCATTAAATCATGCCGACAGTTTGACAGAACAGCCAAAAATTTAATTTCTTTTCTGAACATCTGACATTTACCCGACCTTTCCAGGTAATGAGCAATGGGCTCTCATCACTGTCCTCTCGGCTAATCATGGGCCGTCTTACTGACTATAGTCATCACTGTCCTCTCGGCTAATCATGGGCCGTCTTACTGACTATAGTCATCACTGTCCTCTCGGCGAATCATGGGCCGTCTTACTGACTATAGTCATCACTGTCCTCTCGGCTAATCATGGGCCGTCTTACTGACTATAGTCATCACTGTCCTCTCGGCGAATCATGGGCCGTCTTACTGACTATAGTCATCACTGTCCTCTCGGCTAATCATGGGCCATCTTACTGACTATAGTCATCACTGTCCTCTCGGCTAATCATGGGTCGTCTTACTGACTATAGTCATCACTGTCCTCTCGGCTAATCATGGGCCGTCTTACTGACTATAGCAACGCCATCGATACAGAATCTGAACTTTAAATGCTCTAAGAAAATTAGCTTTGTGCTGAAACAACAAATTTTTTGATTTTTGTACTAAAATTTCCATCAAAAGGATTCAATTTGATATATATATTTAAAAAAAAATAATAATAATAATCTTTGTGCATAAAATGTCATATCTGACACGGGCAACTGAGATGGCATTTCTTTATTATACTTTTTTTTATATATATATATAGATATATATATAATATAATACATTTTCTAGAGTGAGTGTCAGCTTTTCTGAAGCCTACTACTCAATGTCCAGGCAGTACTTCTCATGAACTAAATAATGTTTAATAAGCCTGGCATCTCTGCAGTATATAGTGTGATTGCATAATGCACTCTTAACCTTATTTATTTCTATTTTCACGCGGCGGTAAATGTGATCTGGGTCAGTGTTCCGAGTGCCTCCTCTGTTCTTATTCAGCTCTGTGGCTGTGCCCGTCTGTGCCCCCCTGCGCCCCGCCTGTGCTCCCCTGCGCCCCGCCTGTGCTCCCCCCCTGCGCCCCGCCTGTTTGTGTCACCTGTTTAGGACTGTCTGTGCCCCGCCTGTTTGTGACTGTTTAGGACTGTCTGTGCCCCGCCTGTTTGTGACTCTGTTTAGGACTGTCTGTGCCCCGCCTGTTTGTGACACTGTTTAGGACTGTCTGTGCCCCGTCTGTTTGTGACTCTGTTTAGGACATTGTGAGCATTGCTGACATTCCCTCCCGCCCCCCCCCTCTACTCCCCCATCCTAAATCCGCTGGTCGGGACCTCAGCCTGCACCCTGAATACGCCCGCCGAGCCGCTCCAAAACACCTCGCTCTGTTTCTGAATACGCCCGCCGAGCCGCTCCAAAACACCTCGCTCTGTTTCTGAATACACCCGCCGAGCCGCTCCAAAACACCTCGCTCTGTTTCTGAATACGTCCGCCGAGCCGCTCCAAAACACCTCGCTCTGTTTCTGAATACGCCCCCCGAGCCGCTCCAAAACACCTCGCTCTGTTTCTGAATACGCCCGCCGAGCCGCTCCAAAACACCTCGCTCTGTTTCTGAATACGCCCGCCGAGCCGCTCCAAAACACCTCGCCCTCTTTTTATAGCTTTATAAAGTCATTTGTTTCCTGGAATGAAAATGTAAAGCTGCTCAGTTACTGGGGGTCAGGGGTCGGGGGTCGAGGGTCGAGGGCTGTTCTGTCATCGGGGGGTGGGGTGGGCGGGGACGAGATCCTCATAGATTATTATGGACATTTTCCCGATTCATGAGTTGAATATATTTATATATAATATATAATTATCTTGAATTGACTGAATTCAGATTGAATTGATCCCTGACCCTGATGAGTGATCTTTGCTGAAACTATCTGCTTCACGCTGTACAACCCCCGCTCACGAGCACAGATGGGACGTTTGCAGGAAGTGTGCGCATAACCAAAATCCCCAGAGCAGGGACCCCCCAGTGTGTGAATGGGGCTTGTGTTATGGTCTGAGGCCGGGGGGTGGAGCCTGACCGGGGGGCGGAGCCTGGCTGGGAGGCGGAGCCTGACTGGGGGCGGAGCCTGACTGGGGGCGCACGCACAGGCAGGGCATTGTCACAGCCCCCCCCAGGCACCGCCACAGCGGATCATTAACACAGCGAGAGCTCCTCTCAGAACGCCGTGCCGTGTTAATATCCGCGCTGGGGGGGGGGGTCACAAGCTCTCACTGCGGCGTCATGCGGCCGTGACTCGCTCCCTTGGGGCAGGTCGTTTATGGAACAGTGTCTGTGTGTGTGTTTCTGGGGGGGTGGGGTGGGGGGGAGAGAGGGAGAACTTCCTCACATTGGTAGCATGAAGCGCCAACGAGTTGCTAACCAAAGAGTGGAATTTGTGGATGTGTGATGTCACAGAACTGAGCCGTGTTGGGAAAGTGTGCGTCAGGAAGAGAGGGGGGGAGGGAGAGTGAGAGAGCTTTATTTTCCTGCGAGGTGTGGCTCGTCGAGGTGTGGCCCCCGCTATCTACTCCCAAACGGATCCCCCGATATCTACTCCCAAACGGATCCCCCGATATCTACTCCCAAACGGATCCCCCGATATCTACTCCCAAACGGATCCCCCGATATCTACTCCCAAACGGATCCCCCGATATCTACTCCCAAACGGATCCCCCGATATCTACTCCCAAACGGATCCCCCGATATCTACTCCCAAACGGATCCCCCGATATCTACTCCCAAACGGATCCCCGGTATCTTTGTGCATCTGGAGTTTTATGCATTTCGTCTGTAGTGCTAATAAAAGGAGGCCGTGCAGCAGATTGGCGTTGGGAGAGGCTGATGACCTCGTTAGCGGAGGAGCGCGTGACCGTCTCCGACGCACAGAAGGGCCGGTGTCTCCCAGCGAGCTGGCATACCGCCAGGATGGTGCGCGACGCGGGCCTGCTCGACATGGCGGCGGCGGCCAGATTGTGTGCCGTGCATTTGTTTACGGAGAGCCTCGCGCCTCGTCTGTGTCCCGGTCTGTTAACGTCCAGCTGGCGTCTGAGGACTCTGCCCGCCGAGCAGCAGTTTAGCGGTCTGTAATGAGCTCAGCGCTGTGGCTCTGTGTGTTTGTGTAGTTCATAGCTAATCAATTGATGTCAGGATAACCCAGGTTACAGTCCACCAGCTTCCAGTAAAATGGCAGCATTTAACCCCCCACCAATTTGCTAGCATCGCTTTGATGTGAATAGAGCCTTAAACCGATGCTGGGTTTATTTAAAATGTTTTATTCATTTTATTTAAAATTTGTAGCCAGGCTGGGCTAGCTTGGAGCTGGGCGTGGCAGGGATGGGCTAGCTTGGAGCAGGGCATGGCAGGGCGGGGCTAGCTTGGAGCTGGGCGTGGCAGGGCTGGGCTAGCTTGGAGCTGGGCATGGCAGGGCGGGGCTAGCTTGGAGCTGGGCGTGGCAGGGTGAGATGTGTCCTGTGCTTGTGTTGTGCCTGTGCAGTGGAGAAAGTGGGCTTTTGTTGCTGCCAAGCTGGTTATTGGGGTCTTATTGTGGGGAAATGAGGCCCAGGTCTAAACCCCGTAAGCGTTATGGGGTCCACCGTTCCCTCGGGCCAAAAGCCCGGCTATTCCATTAATCCACAGCAAGATTTAGTTTGTTGTCATAATGTGGAATATGAGGGTAAAAACTAATAATAAAAAAGCCTGTTCATATTATCGCCCACGTGAGCGGTTTTCCTCAGTGTTTTGTGTTTACGGCGGGATTAGGGGCGTTATGATCGCGTAGCGGCAGCCAGGTGACAGAGCCAGCGGGCGTGGTGTGTGACGGCCGCGCGCGGCGGCCAGGGGCGTAATCCGGCAGTCCGAGTGTTAGCCGGGTTAGCGGTATTAGCGGCTCACCCACCTCCAGCCTGTTCACCAGGGTTTTATCTCCAGCGTACAGCTCCTGGGAGAGGCTCCAGCCGCAGCCGTCACACGCGATAAACCAGGATCGGAAATCCGGAATCTAAAATGAGTCAATAAATAAATCAAATAAATTAAATACTGTCTTTTTTTTTCCAGTTTCTTTTTAAGTTTTTGCTGTGTCAGCAGTCCATAGCTGGGGGGAGTTTGCCGAGCTGTTTATCTTTGGGGGGGGGTTAGGGATGACTGCAGAGGGGGTGTGGGGGGGGGGGGGGGGGTGTAACAGAAACACAGTGTCCCTGGCAGGACCTCTTCACGGAGCGCCTCTCGCCCCCGCAGGGGACGTTTGGTCAGTTGGTTGAGATGTCAAACAGAAAAATGGGCGGGGCTTCCATTCTCCACCATTTTCCCTTCTTAAGGCTGCGGCGCAGATGGCCTTTTACACCCTGATAACCTGGGGGGGGGGGGGGGGTCTGGGGGGGTGGGGTCTGGGGGGGTCTGGGGATGGCCGAGGGATCGCTGTGTGGGCAGATTTAAAAAGGCATGGAGAGAGTGGTGTGCAAACCCCCCCTTCCAGTGTGCTGTGAAGTAGAACGGCCTCTCTCTCTCTCTCTCTCTCTCTCTCTCTCTCTCTCTCTCTCTCTCTCTCTCTCTCTCTCTCTCTCTCTCTCGCTCTCCTTCTCTCTCCTTCCCTCTCTCTGGCTCTCTCTCTCTCTCCCTCTCTCTCTCTCCCTCTCTCTGCCTCTTGGCCCAGAGAGTTGTTCAGCTGCTCCAGCCATCTGCCTCTGACAGGAAGCAGATCTTAGGGAGGGGTGGGGGGGTAGGGGGGGGTTAATGAGTGTGTATTACACATAAACCCCTCTAACTGCAGTCAATCTACTTTTCTGTTTTTCCGCTTTCGCCAGGAACTGTTCCTGAGGCACAGGAAACAGAAGCTTCACGTTCAGACGAACTATATGTCACCTGAAAATGCATCTATTTTATTTTATCACTTCTAATCTATTACTATTGACCCAAAAAAGCAAGCATAAAATGACTTGAACGTACAGTCAAGCCGGAAAGTCTGCCCACCCCTTTCACCTTCTCCACGTTTTATTACATTACAGACATATTCTACAATAGATTGAGTTCATTTTTTGTCTCAAAATTCTACACAAAATAGCCCATAATGACAAAGTGAAAACATGTTTTTAGAAATTTTTGCAAATGTATTCAAAATTGAAAACTGAAATTTCTCATTTACATAAGTATTCATACCCTTTGCTTTAACATATTTTTAAAGTATCATATTTAATATTTGGTCGCATATCCTTTGCATGCTGTTACTTCCTGAAGTCTGTGCCCAATCAACATCAAAAGACTCTCGATATCTTATTTCCAGGTACTGTTACAAGCGATACTATAACCTCTCTGCATTTGAACTGATCTCTATGAGAATTGGGGGGTGAGACTAGATTCAGCTGTAAATTAGGCTGGTACAGTATGGAACACATGGCTGGCTAAATGGCTGTAAGTCATCAAGGGTCTAAGGTATCAAACGAGCCCCAAACCATCACTCTGCAGCCAGATATGGAGTAGATGTGGATGGATCCCTTTAAGGGTTATTTCTCCTGACTTTTTCCCCCATAGAGTTCTATAGGAAAATGAGAAATAACCCTTGCAGTGATCCATCCACATCTACTCCATATCTGGCTGCAGAGTGATGGTTTGGGGCTCGTTCGATAGCTCAGACCCTTGATGACTTACAGCCATTTAGCCAGCCATGTGTTCCATACTGTACCAGTGTAATTTACAGCTGAATCTAGTCTCACCCCCCAATTCCCATAGAGATCAGTTCAAATGCAGAGAGGTTATAGTATCGCTTGTAACAGTACCTGAAAATAAGATATCGAGAGTCTTTTGGGCACAGACTTCAGGAAGTAACAGCATGCAAAGGATATGCGACCAAATATTAAATATGATACTTTAAAAATATGTTAAAGCAAAGGGTATGAATACTTATGTAAATATGTCTGTAATGTAATAAAACGTGGAGAAGGTGAAAGGGGTGTTCAGACTTTCCGGCTTGACTGTATTATGGAAGAAGGTTAAATCATATGAACGGCATTGATGTGGAAGCTAACAGATTTATATCTACAACAAAACCATGTTTGAAGTCTGTACTGTAGTATCGGGTGCCACGGGGGCGTCGCCGTTAAGAGCCCCGCCCATATGCTCACTGTGAGCCACGATGACGGCAGCTCAAAACCGACCAATCATGATCATGGTCACATGTCTCCCTCTCTCTCACTCGCATTCTTCCTGTCGCTCTACACTGCTGTGCAATATAGCTGAAAATCCCTAAAAATATAAAACAAAAAAGAAGTGTGTAATGGAGAGGTGGAAATGTGCTTCCTCTGGAGAGCAGGAGAGTAAGACGGAACGGTTTTGTTTTTCCTCATGATTCTGGGCCAAGTCTCTCCCTCCGTCCGCCTCTCTGACCTCTCGCCGTGCACTCGCTCGCTCGCTCACTCACATCCTCCGTCTTTTGGCAGCCGTGCGAGTCTGAGTCTCGCTGACGCGCCCGAGCTCCAGGTGACCTAACAAACACGGGGGTCCCCTCGCGCTCCCTGGGTCAGGCCACACGCGTGAGGGGCCGTGCCGGATCAGACACCGCTCACAGTGGCTCGTAGTGTAGCGTGTGAAGTGTTTTTATACGCCTCCGCTTGCTGCGCGACCTGTTCCCGCTGTCTCATTCACTGCGCTCGATTAGGGGCTCCCGGTCGTTAGGTGACATAGCGGCTGGGCGGAGTTTTCCCAAAATGCCCGCTCTGAGGCAGCAATGTCACGCCCTTTCTCGGACTCTGGGGGAGGGTACCGGGCCTCTTTAAATGAGCGAGCCCGTAATTAGTTTATCTCCTTAGACCCTCCTTCACAGAGTTGATGGCCCCTGTCTGTTGCTCAAATCACAGTCCTGTAGGACACCCTCCCTGTACCTGGGAGTCAGGTGTGAGGACCGTTCTGGAAAATCGGAAGGGGTGCATCCCAATATTCTTCACTTCCCACTTCCTTTCCTCTACTACTAGTTGTCTCCTCCCCAGAAGTGTGCAAAACTGCCTGAATGTTTCGTGAGCGAGTAGTTGCATGTACACAGTATACGATGTACTTGGCATTGCGGTTTGCGTCGAGACATTAATCAATTTGTAACCATTAATACGTAATTAAGATGTAGTCTAATCAGCAACATTAGATTAAGACAAAAAGATGGGTTTCTGGGGCACTGAGGAGAGGAGGTGGTAGTGGAGGAGAGGAGGTGGTAGTGGAGGAGAGGAGGAGAGGAGGTGGTAGTGGAGGAGAGGAGGTGGTAGTGGAGGAGAGGAGGTGGTAGTGGAGGAGAGGAGGTGGTAGTGGAGGAGAGGAGGTGGTAGTGGAGGAAAGGAGGAGAGGAGGAGAGAAGGAGAGAAGGAGAGAAGGTGGTAGTGGAGGAAAGGAGGGTGCATTTTTTTATTTTTTTAGTATTGGGACGCACCTGAGCACTAACTGTTCAGTTAATTACCTGGGAGAAAGGAAAACCGTTGAATGTCTGTTGTTTTGGGGTAAAAACCTGGCAACGGAGTCTAGGGTTTAGCTGGATGTGCTGCATATTGGCTGAGCTCAGGCTGCTGGTGTGGTCTGCATGCTAGGCTATATTACATGGTCTGTATGCTAGGCTATATTACATGGTCTGCATGCTAGGCTATATTACATGGTCTGTATGCTAGGCTATATTACATGGTCTGCATGCTAGGCTATATTACATGGTCTGTATGCTAGGCCAGGGGTTTTCAAAGTGGGGGCCGCGGCCCAACGGGGGGCCGCCAGGGGGCGCCAGGGGGGCCAATTGGAAGGGAGAGGAAAATGGAAAATGCAACAAAAAAACAAAACAAAAAGTGGGTGTGCTGCATATTGGCTGAGCTCAGGCTGCATGGTCTGCATGCTAGGCTATATTACATGGTCTGCATGCTAGGCTATATTACATGGTCTGTATGCTAGGCTATATTACATGGTCTGCATGCTAGGCTATATTACATGGTCTGTATGCTAGGCTATATTACATGGTCTGCATGCTAGGCTATATTACATGGTCTGTATGCTAGGCTATATTACATGGTCTGCATGCTAGGCTATATTACATGGTCTGTATGCTAGGCTATATTACATGGTCTGCATGCTAGGCTATATTACATGGTCTGTATGCTAGGCTATATTACATGGTCTGCATGCTAGGCTATATTACATGGTCTGTATGCTAGGCTATATTACATGGTCTGCATGCTAGGCTATATTACATGGTCTGCATGCTAGGCTATATTACATGGTCTGCATGCTAGGCTATATTACATGGTCTGCATGCTAGGCTATATTACATGGTCTGTATGCTAGGCTATATTACATGGTCTGCATGCTAGGCTATATTACATGGTCTGCATGCTAGGCTATATTACATGGTCTGTATGCTAGGCTATATTACATGGTCTGCATGCTAGGCTATATTACATGGTCTGCATGCTAGGCTATATTACATGGTCTGCATGCTAGGCTATATTACATGGTCTGTATGCTAGGCTATATTACATGGTCTGCATGCTAGGCTATATTACATGGTCTGCATGCTAGGCTATATTACATGGTCTGTATGCTAGGCTATATTACATGGTCTGCATGCTAGGCTATATTACATGGTCTGTATGCTAGGCTATATTACATGGTCTGCATGCTAGGCTATATTACATGGTCTGCATGCTAGGCTATATTACATGGTCTGTATGCTAGGCCAGGGGTTTTCAAAGTGGGGGCCGCCAGGGGGCCCAATTGGAAGGGAGAGGAAAATGGAAAATGCAACAAAAAAACAAAACAAAAAAATTATTTTCTTAAAATTTATTTAAAAAATTTATTTTTATTAAATTCATAAGATTACTGTGCCGGTTTAAAATAAGATATAAATTGTTATAAATCCTTTCATATCGAAATTAGGTCTTTGCCATGCCCTTCTTTCAATCACAGCCAAAAACTAACCGTCTGCCTGTCAGTCAAAGCGTTACGTTGAGCTGCTAACGGCCTGATTATGGAATCAAAATAGGGTCAAAAGTATTGTGTTGTGTATTCAGAAGCTGTATGTTAGATTTTTTTTTTATTTGCTAGTGTAATTTAATTTAAAAGTTAAAAAAAACAAAACATTTCGCAATAGGGGGGCCCCAGCCAGAGGCTACGACTATTTGGGGGTCCTTGGCATGGAAAAGTTTGGGAACCCCTGTGCTAGGCTATATTACATGGTCTGTATGCTAGGCTATATTACATGGTCTGTATGCTAGGCTATATTACATGGTCTGTATGCTAGGCTATATTACATGGTTTGTATGCTAGACTATATTACATAATGACTGTGTCACACCAGATGTGTTTGAGAATGTAGCCAGTGTTCCCTGTGGTTGTTCTTTTCTCGTACTGTTTGGATAGTTTAACTTCCCTTTCCCAGCCCCCCCAGACACACACACACACACACACACACACACGTGTACCTCACGTCTGCAAATGTCAGCTACATACCCCCCCCGCCCTGCTTAGGAGCCCACCCATCTCAGTTCCTTATATAACACCCACCCCCACCCCCCTAAAATGCTGTCACTTCCTGTTCTTTAAGTTCCCAATTCCCATGCTGCATTGTGGGGCCTGGTTCACTTCCTTTATTTTATTGAGTTGTTGGACTGTGTGCCGGGCCCTGGGGCAGCGCTGCTGTTCTGCCTCAGTGGGATTGTTGTTCTTGTTTAGACTGGGCTTGTGGGCATTGGGCTGAGTAGATGTGTGTGGTGCTGTAATACAGGGCTCATATCCTGGAGGCTTGGAGAGTCCGTTTGCAGGGTAGGATGCGGTGATCTGTGGATGAGGGCGTGTAATGTAATGGCCGTTTTGTTCTTCATTGGCAGGTCAGGTTTAGTACAAGGCTTCCGGGTCCCATCAGCGCCGGGCGCCGCCTCAGAAAGTGTACAAGTCGCCGTTGGAGACCGGGGGTTGCGTAGGACCGAGGGGAGATGAAACCGGATGGGGTTGCCACAGCAACGATGGAGCCCATGGATACAGGGGCAGAGCCTGTGATGGAGGGACCACCTGCAGGGGAGGAGCTGACGCAAGCCCCGCCCCCATCGCAGCCAGGAGAGGAGGGGCTGTGCCCACAGGAGACGGCGCCCCCTGCTGCCAAGGCTGGAAATGACGGTAAACCCGGAGAGGTCAAGGCAAAGGCGAAAGGCCCCGCCAAAGCAAAACCCGGAACTGTTGGATCCAAGGCTGCCGCGGCAACGACCGGGCCTGGCTCACGACCGGGAACTGCCCAGAACCGCGCCGCCAATGGCGTCCAGAAGTCCCTGACCAACGGAGCGATTAAGAAGACCACGCCCACTCTCACAGAGAAGAAGAAGACCACGCCAACTGCGGCCCCGCCCAAAAGGCCTGTCGGGGCTACCTCGACCACCACTCCCACCAAAATGGCCGACAGGAAGCCAGTGGGAGCTGCCAGGCCTGCCTCCTCCCCCGCAGCGACCAATGGGGCAAAGACGGCAACAGGAGCGTCGCCAGCAAATAAGAAGACGTCTATTGGACCGGGCGGGGACTCCAAAGCAAAGCCCAAAACCGCTGGTGAGCTCGACCTTTACAGGACTGAAGCACTGGGAATGGCCTTCATGAAATGATGATTTTACACTCATTATTAAACCTTTAAAGTGTGAGGTCACAATGTGATTAGAATGTTGTTAGCTGAACATTCTAGTGCTCATGTAACATGAAAGCAATTGAGTTCTAGAACACTGAAAAACATTCCAAAAAAAGGGTTAAAAGGCTCTATCCATTTAATTTGTGCAGAGTTAGCCTGCAGTCTATTGTAGGATTATTCATTGTCATTGCTTGTTTTTTTTTAAACAGAAACCCATAATATTCTTTGCTGTTCCTGTTCAGACCGTGTCTGTGGCGTTTCTCATTTGAGTGTTTGTTGGCCGTTGTGGTTGGAAAAAGAAAATCCTGTGAACACAGCCAGTTGACTGTTGACTCTTGTCTCTCTCTTTCTTTCACATCCCCATTTTCGTCTCTCACTCCTCCATCTGCCCTCTTTTCTTCCCTCGTTCCTGCCCCCTCCTCCTCGTTAATCAGGTCCTAGGCCAGCCTCCACCACACCCTCCAAACCCAGCACCACTGCTGCAGCCAAACCCGATAGGCCGCCCATTTCCAAGACAACCAGGTGAGAGCAAGCATTGGTGGAGCCATTTTGTGTCTGTTCTTTAAAGTTTTGGGGGGTCGGGGTGTTCGGAGCTCATTGTTTGGCTGTGTTCACTTTGGGGATCCTCCTGGGCGTTCTGTCCGTTCCTGGGGTCCCCGGTACGTCGTCCCGGCAACTGTGTGCATCTCTGAACGTCCTGTGTTGGTTAATCTCTGCTTGCTCTTGGGAATCAAACGGTGTTTTGGTTATTAATTCCACCTCATTTGGTCACATGTTCAGATTAAACCATGTGGAAATGGACACTCTGTCTCTCACACACACGCACTCACTCTCTCGCACACACGCGCGCACACACGCGCACACACACACAGAGGGCCTTAAGAAGCCCACAGAAGTAGGCCAGCAGCTCAAGCCAAGCCCGGCAGCGTGTAGTGTGTGTGTGTGTGTATGTACAGCGTGTAGTGTGTGGGCTGTACTGTGTGTGAGAATGAGGATTTGTTGTGCACAATCGGGAGCTTTTTTCAGCTTTTTTAGGACGGGCGCGTCTGTAAATCAGGTCAGATTAAACTCAAGTACCTGAGTCACGGCATTGAGCTGCAGCTCTACTGAGCGCGCTCCCTGCAGGAGACTCTGTCATGGGGGGGGTGTTTGTCTCGCTCAGAAGAGCTCTCTCAGTGCTGGTGCCCCTGCCCCCAGGGGGCCTTCTTCCTGCCCCGCCCACCCCGTTGAGTTTGCTCAGGCGTGTGATTGGCTGGGACAGTGATTCAGGCGTGTGATTGGCTGGGACAGTGATTTTAAATCTCTTTGTTGTTTGGTTTTTGTTCGTATGAGTTAGACAGTGCCCTGTGAAGAACTGCTTCCACGAACACACCGCACACTACACGCACGCACACACACACACACACACACACACACACACACACACACACACACACACACACACACACACACACACACACACACACTACACGCACGCACACACACACACACACACACACACACACACACACACACACACACACACTGCGCGCATGCATACACTGGACAGACAGACAGACAGACAGACAGACAGACAGGACCTGCTGACGCGTTCAAACGCGGCGTAGGACCGGAATCTGTGAGCGGTGTCGTCGTTGGCCGGTCACTCTGAATTACAACCTTAAAGAACGTTGCGTAACTCAAGGATGAACTCCCAGTCTGAGTCCTTGCGCTGGTCTCTAAAGACCCGGCTCTCTTCCTCCGTCTTCTTCCTCGCTCTATCGCTCCATCCATCTTTAACAAGGGTACGTTTGTGCAGGTGGGGGAGGTGGGGGGTGTACCTGTCATCCTTGGCATTAAGACGAAGCTGCTCTTGTTCTCGTACTGTTGAGCGGCTCGTCTGTCTTGTCTGGCCCGACCCAGCCCAGCCCGGCCCAGCCCAGCCCGTCTCAGTGGCACCCTCTCCCCAGAAGCGATGCTTGGATCACGTCCTGACCGTGGTGATCCGTCCCTTTTACACGGCCTGACTGCTTCCTGAATTGAAATATTTACATTTATTTAAATGGTTTATCCGTTGAACTTTTGGAGTGTCAGCCCAGATCTAGTTTTGCCCACAGTCGCCAAACTGGGTAAAAGGAAACGTCACCACCACACTACCAGCGGTCAACTCGGTCACTGTATCCCAGTCTATCCCAGTCTAAGTCCGGGTTGGGTGGTGATGAGGGCCGAACAGTGCTCCACCCCTTTGAGACATTCAATGCATCGGGGTGGTAGTGTGACCTGTTTTTGTTCTTTGAGTAAGATAATTAATTCTGCTTTAAGGGGCAGTGCTCCTGGCTGGATGGCCCTACGTCATGGCTGTGTTAAAATCGTATTATCCCAGACAAATGTTACACGTGACCATATAAGGACTGTAAATGGGCGTGGTGTTAGATCGGTACATGCATTCCCATTGGCTGTTGGTTGTTGGCCGTCATAACAACCGCTTTAGAGGTGGACTGATTTTTCTCATATTATAGGCCAGTGGTAGCAGCTGTTCAGCGATCTCCAGGAAAAGCTGGTGTTCATCGCCGTGCCGGGAACAGACTTCTGCCCCAGAGTCACCGGGCGAGCTGCTAGTTTCCTGGATCCAAAAGTCCCCGAAATAGGAAAACACTCCAAAACATTTGCTGTGGCTAAAGAGGAGTTGGGGACGGCATCTTGCTGCTGTTGGGTCTCTGCTGTTGGGCCCCTGCTGTTGGGTCCCCGCTGTTGGGTCTCTGATGTTGGGTCCCTGCTGTTGGGCCTCTGCTGTTGGGCCCCTGCTGTTGGGTCTCTGCTGTTGGGTCCCAGCTGTTGGGTCTCTGCTGTTGGGCCCCTGCTGTTGGGTCCCAGCTGTTGGGTCTCTGCTGTTGGGTCCCAGCTGTTGGGTCCCAGCTGTTGGGTCTCTGCTGTTGGGTCTCTGCTGTTGGGTCTCTGCTGTTGGGTCTCTGCTGTTGGGTCCCAGCTGTTGGGTCCCTGCTGTTGGGGTCCCTGTGAGGCTGTTCGTTGCGCGGTCTTCGTGGCGGGTTGTGTAGCGTTGCGTTCTTTTTGGTTCATGTGTGTCTGACCCTTGATCTCAGAAGATGGCGGGACTGGCAGCTTTATGTTGATTACTGCTTAATCAGTGTACTGGCGACTCAATGAGCTTTAGTGGTTTGTGTGTCTGATTGCATCTCCCAGGGTCTGAGTTAGCTTTTTTTAATGAAGTTTTTTCAGCTTCATTAAATTTCTGGAGCAGGAAGTCACATTTGTACCCCCCCACCGCAAATCAGTTTCTGGCAACTGGACCTACAGCAACAAACTGAAAACTAGAGTAATATCCGATTTTCACCTTTTATTTTATGGACCGTAGTATCGCGAACATAATTCCACTGTGCAGAGCGTCATGAACACTTTGACCGAATTACTCGGACGTCATTCGGCTGACAGCAAATCAGCCAATTAAACGTCATATGGCCGACAGCAAATCAGCCAATTAAACGTCATTCGGCCGACACCAAATCAGCCAATTAGGCGATAAGAGGAAAGCAAGCATCATTACAGCATGGATCAGCTGGTAATGGCCCTGCAACCATACAATAACCCCTACCGACTGTAACCATGACAATAACCCCTACCGACTGTAACCATGACAATAACCCCTACCGACTGTAACCATACAATAACCCCTACCGACTGTAACCATACAATAACCCCTACCGACTGTAACCATACAATAACCCCTACCGACTGTAACCATGACAATAACCCCTACCGACTGTAACCATGACAATAACCCCTACCGACTGTAACCATACAATAACCCCTACCGACTGTAACCATACAATAACCCCTACCGACTGTAACCATACAATAACCCCTACCGACTGTAACCATGACAATAACCCCTACCGACTGTAACCATACAATAACCCCTACCGACTGTAACCATGACAATAACCCCTACCGACTGTAACCATACAATAACCCCTACCGACTGTAACCATACAATAACCCCTACCGACTGTAACCATGACAATAACCCCTACCGTCTGTAACCATACAATAACCCCTACCGACTGTAACCATACAATAACCCCTACCGACTGTAACCATACAATAACCCCTACCGACTGTAACCATGACAATAACCCCTACCGACTGTAACCATGACAATAACCCCTACCGACTGTAACCATGACAATAACCCCTACCGACTGTAACCATACAATAACCCCTACCGACTGTAACCATACAATAACCCCTACCGACTGTAACCATACAATAACCCCTACCGACTGTAACCATGACAATAACCCCTACCGACTGTAACCATGACAATAACCCCTACCGACTGTAACCATACAATAACCCCTACCGACTGTAACCATACAATAACCCCTACCGACTGTAACCATGACAATAACCCCTACCGACTGTAACCATACAATAACCCCTACCGACTGTAACCATGACAATAACCCCTACCGACTGTAACCATACAATAACCCCTACCGTCTGTAACCATACAATAACCCCTACCGACTGTAACCATACAATAACCCCTACCGACTGTAACCATACAATAACCCCTACCGACTGTAACCATGACAATAACCCCTACCGACTGTAACCATACAATAACCCCTACCGACTGTAACCATACAATAACCCCTACCGACTGTAACCATACAATAACCCCTACCGACTGTAACCATACAATAACCCCTACCGACTGTAACCATACAATAACCCCTACCGACTGTAACCATGACAATAACCCCTACCGACTGTAACCATGACAATAACCCCTACCGACTAACCATAAAATAACCCCTACCGACTGTAACCATACAATAACCCCTACCGACTGTAACCATACAATAACCCCTACCGACTGTAACCATACAATAACCCCTACCGACTGTAACCATACAATAACCCCTACCGACTGTAACCATGACAATAACCCCTACCGACTAACCATACAATAACCCCTACCGACTGTAACCATACAATAACCCCTACCGACTGTAACCATACAATAACCCCTACCGACTGTAACCATACAATAACCCCTACCGACTGTAACCATACAATAACCCCTACCGACTGTAACCATACAATAACCCCTACCGACTGTAACCATACAATAACCCCTACCGACTGTAACCATGACAATAACCCCTACCGACTGTAACCATGACAATAACCCCTACCGACTGTAACCATACAATAACCCCAACGGACTGTAACCATACAATAACCCCTACCGACTGTAACCATACAATAACCCCTACCGACTGTAACCATACAATAACCCCTACCGACTGTAACCATGACAATAACCCCTACCGACTGTAACCATACAATAACCCCTACCGACTGTAACCATGACAATAACCCCTACCGACTGTAACCATACAATAACCCCTACCGACTGTAACCATACAATAACCCCTACCGACTGTAACCATGACAATAACCCCTACCGACTGTAACCATGACAATAACCCCTACCGACTGTAACCATGACAATAACCCTAACCATGACAATAACCCCTACCGACTGTAACCATACAATAACCCCTACCGACTGTAACCATGACAATAACCCCTACCGACTAACCATACAATGACCCCTACCGACTAACCATACAATGACCCCTACCGACTGTAACCATACAATAACCCCTACCGACTAACCATACAATGACCCCTACCGACTAACCATACAATAACCCCTACCGACTGTAACCATACAATAACCCCTACCGACTGTAACCATACAATAACCCCTACCGACTGTAACCATAACAATAACCCCTACCGACTGTAACCATACAATAACCCCTACCGACTGTAACCATGACAATAACCCCTACCGACTGTAACCATACAATAACCCCTACCGACTGTAACCATACAATAACCCCTACCGACTGTAACCATGACAATAACCCCTACCGACTGTAACCATGACAATAACCCTAACCATGACAATAACCCCTACCGACTGTAACCATACAATAACCCCTACCGACTGTAACCATGACAATAACCCCTACCGACTAACCATACAATGACCCCTACCGACTGTAACCATACAATAACCCCTACCGACTGTAACCATACAATAACCCCTACCGTCTGTAACCATACAATAACCCCTACCGACTGTAACCATGGCAATGTGATGCATTACCATGTGTCTGCTTTGACCTCGCCCCCCCTCCCCAGAGTACTCAGTCTTTTTCCCATAATGCAGTTCACTTTTTTTGGTATGGGGACTCCTTTGAGAAGTGCACAGTGTTTCGCTGGTGAGATTAATGTGGTTTAATCAGATGAGTTGTACAGTTATCATCATCGCATCCACCTCCTGCCATGGCTGCACTGTCACTGCTGGGGGGGGCTTTCACTGTGTTCCCCCCCCCCCCCAGTAATCTCGCTCTCTCTCTCGCTCTCTCTTTCTGTCTCTCACTCTTTCTCTCTCTCGTTCTCTTTCTGTCTCTCGCTCTCTATTTCTCTCTCTCGCTCTGTCTCTCGCTCTCTCTTTCTCCCTCTCGCTCTCTTTCTCTCTCTCGTTCTTTCTATCTCTCGCTCTCTCTGTCTCTGACTCTCAATTCAGTTCAATTCACAAAAGCTTTATTGGGATGACAAGATGCACCTTATGTTGCCAAAGCACAGAACAAAGAACACAATTGAACACATAAACATGGATCTAGACATACAGTGTACAGATAAATATACACAGATATACTTACTGGTTGTCCCTCTATTTATGGCAAACTCTGTCTCTGTCTCTCTCTCTCTCTTTCTCTCTCTCCTTCTCTCTTTCTCTCTCTCTCCTTCCCTCTTTCTCTCTCTCTCTCTCCTTCCCTCTTTCTCTCTCTCTCCTTCCCTCTTTCTCTCTCTCTCTCTCCTTCCCTCTTTCTCTCTCTCTTTCTCCTTCCCTCTGTACCAGGGATCCCCCCCCAATAGTGCAGCTGAAATGACTAAACCCTAAACACTGCCCCAGGACTCGAATGCTCACTATTAACAGAGTTTCTCCACGATCTCTCGCACCCAGATTACTGTCACATGCAGTGAAATTCCAACAGAACCTGCGTGTGAACTCCAGCCACAGCGTTTGGGATTCTGTTATGGTCCTAGACCGTCCCGGAGCCCACATGGGACCCCTGTCCTTCCCCTCAGCTGACGGATCTTTTACTCCCTCGTTTGCTTCTTCCAGGCCGGCCACCGCTTCTCCAGCGACCCGCCCCACGTCCACGTCGACCGCAACAAAGACCGCATCGTCAGCCAAAACGCCCTCCCCTAGACCAGGGGCCACAGCGCCCTCTGCTGTCCGAACCACAGCAACTCACCCTCCGAAACCCACGACTCCTGCAAAGAAAGGTATCGCCTCCACCTCAGATTACAGCATCACAAGCATACAGTCATTCTCCTCCTCAGATTACATCATCACAAGCATACAGTCATTCTCCACCTCAGATTACAGCATCACAAGCATACAGTCATTCTCCTCCTCAGATTACAGCATCACAAGCATACAGTCATTCTCCACCTCGGATTACAGCATCACAAGCATACAGTCATTCTCCACCTCAGATTACATCATCACAAGCATACAGTCATTCTCCACCTCATATTACAGCATCACAAGCATACAGTCATTCTCCACCTCGGATTACAGCATCACAAGCATACAGTCATTCTCCACCTCGGATTACATCATCACAAGCATACAGTCATTCTCCACCTCGGATTACAGCATCACAAGCATACAGTCATTCTCCACCTCAGATTACAGCATCACAAGCATACAGCCATTTATTTTTTTAGTTTAAGAATACTAACTTTATGAACTGTACTGTGAAGTAACACATTGAATACTGTTAATGTGAGTGTGTTGTGTTGTGCTTTGCCTGTTGTAGATGTTGGCAAAGCAGCCACCCCCACAGCCAAGAAGCTGTTGGTCACCCCCACCCGCCCCTCTCCTGCCAAGGCGACCAAACCGGAGACTCCCAAAACCGCCACGCCCGCCAAGCAAGACTCCGCCCCCAAGAAGCCCGCTGCCGGCAGCAAGGCGGTGGATGGAAAACCCGCCCGGAAGCCGATGGCGGCGCGCGAGGTGAACGCCAGCCCCCGAGCGGCCGGGACCAAGCCCGGCGTGGGCAGAGCGGCCGCCCCGGCCTCTAAGAAGGCGGTGGGTAGCAGCACCCCCATGCCGGTGAAACGCGCCCCCAAAGCCGTGCAGCTGGCGGCGGAGAAGGGCGCCTCAGAGGGCCTTTTAGGCATCATGGCTGGAGCCGGAGCCGCCATCGCCGCTGTAGCTGTCGCTATGGTAGCGACCGAACCCCCCACAGAGACGCCCGCGAGTCTGGAGACCTTGGAGGCCACGCCCCTTCTTGCCGACGTTCCTGTGGCCGCTCCCCTGCTTGGCGACGTTCCTGTGGCCACACCCACTGGTCTCCTGGATGAAATTGGCGACATCCCCTCAGCCACGCTGCTTGCGGATGATGTCCCCCCCATGGGTCCTGCCGCCATTTCCGCGCCTCTCCTGGGCACCACTGTTCTGTCCCCTCCGTCCTCGCCACCTGGCCCCGCCCTCTTACTCGCCCAGAGCCCCGCCTCCCTGCTGGACCAGCGCACGCCAGACCCCACCTCTCCTATTACATCTCCCGCAAGCCTGGCAGAGAGCCCCGTGAAGTCTCCCTGGGAAGATCTGGAGCACGGGCAGAGTTCTCCAGCAGGGGGCGATGCCGAGACGGGGGCGGAGCCACAACTGGCCACTCCCACAGAACACCTCGCCCACGCCGCACTCCACTCCCTGATCCAGGAGAGGGAGGAGGCGGTGGAGAAAGCGGACGAGGAGATCAACGAAGACGATGACGAAGATGAGGAAGAGGAGGAGAGGGTGTCGGTGTCGGAGATGAGCGGGACGCAGCCCACCGACGAGTCTCGGGCGGGGTCGGCGTGTCTGGCGGGCGGGGCCTGGCGGGCGGGGACGCTGCTGTCGGAGCAGGACTCTGAGGACGTGAGTGGGAGCCAGCAGGGGGCGTCGGAGCTGAGCGCGCCCGGGCTGCTGGAGGGCACAGAGAGCACGGACGACCTGGGCGACGCCAGCCTGAAGGGCGCCGAGGGCGACGGGGCGTCTGCCAGCTCGCCCGACATCGAAACGGTGCCCGAAATCCCCGCCAACGAAGACGACGAGGATGAAGAGGAGGAAGAGGAGGACCGGGTGTACGACATGGACGTGAGCTCAGAGCGGGCCGAGGACCCGCGCAAGAGCCAGCGGGAGGAGGAGGTGGAAGAAGAGGAAGAAGAGGACGATGAAGACGTGGAGATGGCGAGCGAGGGCGTGACAGAAAGTGGGCTGGAGAGCTACGGGAACGCCGACGAAGACGACTTCGCCGAGGAAGACCGGCTGGACAACCTCAACCGCACCCCCATGGGACCCCCAATCCCGCCGGCGGGCCCCTGGGCTCAGCGCGCCAGCCCGTTCGCTGACCCCTGGGCCCCGCCCCCACAGCTAAGCCCCGCCCACCCCATCAGCCCCCTGCCCGACCGCTGGGCCGTCAATCCCGGAATGCCCACGCCCCCCTCTCAGGCCTGGCTGGACCTTGGCTCCGCCTCTCTCCTCCCCTCCCACACTGACGAGCCCCTCCCCCGCGCCGCCTCCCAGCCGACCCCGCCCGCCCAATCCCCGCCCCCCCTGCCCCCCCCGGCTGTGGGGATGTCCCAGTCCAGCACGCTGAGCGGGCCGGAGTTAGCGGCCCGCAGCAGCAGCGAGACCAGCACGCCCGAGGAGCTCCGCGACTACGACAGCAGCTCGGGGGTGGAGTCACGCTCCGAGGACAAGCAGGACACGCCCGCGCCCCGCCCCCCGCCCGACGCCGAGCAGGACCTGGGCATCCACCTGGAGAGGGGCGACGGAGAGGAAGAGGAGGAGGCCGAAGCAGAGACCCTCCCCGCCGACGACGTCCTGGGGGGCCCGCCCACCGCCCCCACCTCGGCCACGCCCTCGCCCTCAGACTCGGGCGACGAGGCAGAGAGCGACACGGAGGGCGAGATGCAGATGAACGACACGGCCCAGGGGCGCGGCCTAAAGGCACTGGAGGAGCGGGAGGAGGCGGGCGAGCTGCCCGCGGGCGAGGAAGAGGACGGGGGCACCCCGCAGTCCGCCAACTCGGCAGCCTCCTATGTCTTCGACATCACCTCCACCTCCAACAACTCCAACGCCCACTCAGCGGCGGAGAGCTGTGGCCGGAGCCCCGGAATCTTCTCTCTGGAGAACGAGGATCAGCTCCTCGAGGAGGCCAAGGACCCGTCCCTCATCAAAGAGCTCACCCTGCCGGCCGCCGCCCCCGTCGACCTGCTGCCGCTTGACGACCAGCCCGGCGACGCTTACGCCTTCTGCGGGAAGCAGGGTGGGGGGGTGGAGCCTCTGGACCCCGCCCAGCCCACGGTGGGGCCCCTGGAGGCCCCCGAGCCCCAGCCTCCGTACTACGCCATCTGTGATAAGACTGATGCCTTTCTGGCAGGTAACGTATAGTCCCGCCCCGCTCGTTAAAAAACGCACCTTCTGCCCCGCCTCCAACTCCGCCCCTGTGTTGGTTCCTTTGTTCTCTGGATGTGCGAGTGGGGGTTGGGGGGTTATGTGTTTTGGGGGTGGAGTTAGGGGTTGGGGTGGGGTTGACATTAGAAAGTAGGCGGGGTGAATGTAGAGAGAAAGGAAAAGAAAGATAAAGTAAACTCTAGGTGTATCATTGCCACTCCCTTTGTGATAACACTATGACATCATCCTGATTATGAGCTGAAACTCCTGTATGTACAATAGCTACTACCATTCACCATTTAGAGTTGTTTTTTTATTATTCACCTTTTAACACTGCTTATTCATATGTCCAAAAACTGGCATGGATTGACTGTTCTCTCAAAAAAAAAAAAAAAAAAAAACATTTAAAAAGCCTCTTGTGGCGAAGCTCTTTAAAAAAAAAAACATAAATAAATAAAAATTTAAAGTAAAAAAATTAAAATAAAAAAAATGATGGAATGAACTCTTACCGCTATGTATTTATCCCACTGTTTTTACCGAACAAATGTTAATGGATTCTTTTGTATGTTTTATTTTTGTCTCGTCATTGACCCCTGTACTGCCCTCTCTCCCTTCCCTCAAAGATGGGGTTAAACCCCCCCCCACCCCCTCCTTTTTTAAGTTCTGCCACCATTTTAGCGTGAAATAAAGAGTAGATATCTAACATGCAGTGTTTCTCCCCCATACGCATATTTATTGCAGTGGGGTTTGGGAAGGAGTTGGATTGCAAGTCTTGGGTTTGTAAGGAAATCACAGCTTATGTGGAGAGTTTGCACAATTCTTCGTCTCTGACCTTTTAACAGTATGCATTGTTCATATTAACAGTAGTATGAATGGTCTGTTTTTTTTTCTCCAAAATTACATTAAACATCATTTCAAGGTGCCTTATTGCAGTTGTTTTTATTGTGAGATGTTCTATATGAGAACCGGTGAAAATATACACACATATCCAGGAACCTGGTGCACACACACAATCATTAGGTCTTTGTACCAAATCATGAAATTTTGGGGGAATCTATGAGCCCCAGGTTTTGTGATCCCCCCCTGGCGTCTCCTCACCCCTCTCAGGTGTGTTTGTGTACCTGTGTCACACCGACTCTCCTGTACACCTGTGAGAGAAGCCGTGCCTCTCCCCCTCGCTTGCCCAACCCATCACAAGAGGGGGGGACTTTGTTTCCTGCCTGTCCTGAGATCCATTTCCTGCACCCCCTGCTCCTCTGAACCCTACATCAGAGTGTGAAGGTGCACTATGGCGGCAGAGAGATATAAAAGCCCCCCCCGTCAAACCGCTCACACCCCCCTTACAGCTCGCACTGCCGTACAAACAAACCTCGCTGTGGCTCGGCCCGCTGGAATTCCAGACGGACGATACGGGAGACGGCCCCGCCCTGCCTCCCTCAGAGACCTGCCTGCTCCCTCTCCTCGTCCTGCCTGCTCCTCCTCCACCTCCTTTTCTCCTGCTCCTCTGGAGAGAAGAGGAGTCCCCGTCACAGGCCGTCTCTTTTTTGCCTCGCTCTCCTGCTCATTCTCATCCGTTGCCATGGAGACGCCTGGGGGTCGAGAGGATGTGGGGAGGTGGGAGGTGGGAGGTTTGTCCACTATGCGCCCCCTACTGGTTTTTCAGGGAACTGCTTGTTTCAATGCTTGCAGTTTTGGAGTAGCCCTCTAATTGACTTTAGCGAAAGCCGTTTCTGATGATCCGTGTTTATAAAATATGTGTAGGAGTGCTGATCTAGAATACGTTTAATCTTTAAACTCATAATGAATAAGGCAATTACAGCAACCCACTGGTTTCTCCTTTTCTCTTGGCTGATTATGAGTTTGCAGGTAAAGTAATATGCTGACTGTGGCCAGTAATAACATGGTTTAAATTCAAAGGCCATAATTTATTTTAAATTGCCTGAAACCAGACTTGGGTCGAATAAGTATTTCTAATACCTTTACCTTTTCTGCAGATTACAGACAGTTTAAAAAAAGCTACTTTCACAAATATACACAAACGTTCTCAGAGATCCACGGGAGGATTTTAGCAGCGTCTGAAGAGTTAAAGTATTTCAGCTGCGCAGGTTTGGCTCGCAGGGCGTCTGAGCTGAGGCTGATGGGACGGAGAGCAGAGTCTGCTTGCCCCCCGGGCTTCTGGGGCTTTGCCTGCGAGCGCTAAAACACCGCGGCTAACCAACAGTGTTGACCGCTTTATTCCTCTGTCCCATCTAATTATCCGTTTCGGACGCTCACCAGGAATTTGACTAATATTCCTCTAGCAATTTGAGTTTTTACAGTGGTTAGGTTCACAGTGTCTGGTACAGTGCTTACTGTCAAAACTTTCAATCCAACTCGTCTTTGAATGGTCTACATTAGCCATCTGGCCAGTTACCAATGATGAGGTCACACTGTGTGTTTAAGTGTCAGTCAGCATGGTCCCTTTGTGGATTGTGGTGGTGTGGTGTCACATGACCCTCAAGCCTGTCACATGACCCTCTCCACGGCCGACCCTCTCTCCTTTACCTTTTTCACTTTTTTCTTCTTTTCGTTGTTACATAATCTCTCTCGCTATCTTCTGCCTTTTCTCTCTCGCCTACACCTCGGCGTATCCCAGGTGATTCTGACTGTCCCGCAGGACGTTGCCACGGTGACGCGTGGACCGCCAGGCACCTGGCACTGCAGGAGCAAGACAGGGATCCGAAACGGGGTCCACCCCCGGCCCCCTCCCAGCCACGCCCTGTTGAGTGCCGCATAGACCCGCCCCCCGGAAGCATCCGGCCGACGCCCAACACGCAGCTGCGCAGGCTGGAGCAGCATCAGCTACAGCTGCGTCGCATTCAGCTGCGTCAAGAGCTGGGGAGGCGAAGACAGGAAGAGGAGAGGCGGAGACAGGAAGAGGAGAGGCGGAGACAGGAAGTGGAGCGGCAGCACTGGGACCTGCTCTATCTGCAGCTCCAGAAGCAGAAGGTTGCGCCTCACGGATCCCAGCCCAGCGTGCAGCTCTCCCCGTCAGGCCTCTGCACCATCTACGAGGCCATGGAGACCGACAAGGAGGAAGAGGAAGAGGAGGAGGAAGGTGGGGTGAGGAAGAGAAGGGGCTCTACCTCTGTGCCCAATTCCCCCAGGGGAACGCTGCCACGCCCCGTCCCATGTGACCTGGAATGGGAGGGGAAAGCGAACGTCCTGCAGCAGCTGGTGAATCAGGCCCTGCTCCTGGCTGAGGAGGGGTACCCCCCCCTTCTTCTGCTCCCTGGGGGCGTGGCAGGCACTCTGAGCCCCCTGGAGACCAGCGCATGGCCCCCCCTGCTCCCCCCTCTCGCCCTGCACACGGGCACCGTCACGTCCGTCAGTAGCTTCTCTCCCGAGGGCCGAGGAGGCTTCCCCTGCGGAGACTGGACTGTGGTGGAGCTGGAGACGTGTCACTGAGGGCGGGGCGGCCACGTCTACTGAACCACATTACACTGCACTTACCTGCAGTCTACTGAACCACATTACACTGCACTTACCTGCAGTCTACTGAACCGCATTACACTGCACTTACCTGCAGTCTACTGAACCACATTACACTGCGCTTACCTGCAGTCTACTGAACCACATTACACTGCACTTACCTGCTGTCTACTGAACCACATTACACGGCACTTACCTGCAGTCTACTGAACCACATTACACGGCACTTACCTGCAGTCTACTGAACCACATTACACTGCGCTTACCTGCAGTCTACTGAACCACATTACACTGCACTTACCTGCAGTCTACTGAACCGCATTACACTGCACTTACCTGCAGTCTACTGAACCACATTACACTTCACTTACCTGCAGTCTACTGAATCACATTACAATGCACTTACCTGCAGTCTACTAAACCACATTACACTTCACTTACCTGCAGTCTACTGAATCACATTACAATGCACTTACCTGCAGTCTACTGAACCACATTACACTGCACTTACCTGCAGTCTACTGAACCACATTACACTTCACTTACCTGCAGTCTACTGAACCACATTACACTGCACTTACCTGCAGTCTACTGAACCACATTACACTGCACTTACCTGCAGTCTACTGAACCGCATTACACTGCACTTACCTGCAGTCTACTGAACCACATTACACTTCACTTACCTGCAGTCTACTGAATCACATTACAATGCACTTACCTGCAGTCTACTGAACCACATTACACTTCACTTACCTGCAGTCTACTGAATCACATTACAATGCACTTACCTGCAGTCTACTAAACCACATTACACTGCACTTACCTGCAGTCTGCTGAATGGTTATTCTGTGCACTGATTGAACGATAATATCTCTACACAACCAATCTGATGTGTAACCAGAGGACTGTATCATGAAGCATGATTACTGAGTTAGCTGCACACTGAGTGAAACCCAGAACCCTCCCAAATCTGGAACATGGACTGAAGTAAAAAGCTGTTCCGGTGCAGTAATCCAGCTAACTCAGTAATTCAGCTAACTCAGTAATCCTGCTTTGTGATACAGGCCCCAGATGTCCATGTAACTGACAAACATACAAGATCACCATCAAAAATGTCATTTGCAATTATTTAATATGCAATTGCTGTTATTAGGTGGCACATAATTTGCCAACTGTAAATAGGTTTGCAAAAAAATTGAGGAAAGATAATTGGTTCGATGACAAAAGTTAATCAGCACTGATGTGAGCTTCTAACTGGCAATACTCTCATACCTTCACAGTGATGTCATAATTGCTCACACTGTCAGAACCAATTACATCATTACTCTGCAGAGGGGCAGCAGTCTTAAATCAGAACACAAACGGTCACACCCACTGATGTCATATCCTGTTCTGATGAGAATAGCCCAGAGTTGTTCTCAAACTTCAGTCTTAAACAGCAGTGCCCCTTACCCAATATCATCATGTGGAAAATCCACAGAAACCATCACAACTGCGCGCTGGAGAAAATAAAATACATCAAAACCTTTTAGTGACCACAGGTCAAGACAATTGTGACTGACCAATCCTTGAGGCTGATAACTGCACATTTATTGAACATACCATATGGTCCCAATCAATAAGTGTGTCTGGAGGGTATTAAACCAATAACTGGGGGGTATACTACGAAAGAAGCTTAACATAGCCAGGGTTTCTAGCTGGATTCAGAAGGCCGAAACACCGCAATCTGGCTTAACCGGTACTACGAACGTGGTTATCAACTTGCTAAGTGAACACGGGCTTTATGAATCAAGGTACGTGCGCATTCCCATAAAAGGGGCGGTGCAGCATGGGCTGTACTAGAGCCTATAGCGGTGCAGCATGGGCTGTACTAGAGCCTATAGCGGTGCAGCGTGGGCTGTACTAGAGCCTATAGCGGTGCAGCATGGGCTGTACTAGAGCCTATAGCGGTGCAGCATGGGCTGTACTAGAGCCTATAGCGGTGCAGCATGCGCTGTACTAGAGCCTATAGCGGTGCAGCATGCGCTGTACTAGAGCCTATAGCGGTGCAGCATGGGCTGTACTAGAGCCTATAGCGGTGCAGCATGGGCTGTACTAGAGCCTATAGCGGTGCAGCATGGGCTGTACTAGAGCCTATAGCGGTGCAGCATGGGCTGTACTAGAGCCTATAGCGGTGCAGCATGGGCTGTACTAGAGCCTATAGCGGTGCAGCATGAGCTGTACTAGAGCCTATAGCGGTGCAGCATGGGCTGTACTAGAGCCTATAGCGGTGCAGCATGGGCTGTACTAGAGCCTATAGCGGTGCAGGATGGGCTGTACTAGAGCCTATAGCGATGCAGGATGGGCTGTACTAGAGCCTATAGCGGTGCAGGATGGGCTGTACTAGAGCCTATAGCGGTGCAGCATGGGCTGTACTAGAGCCTATAGCGGTGCAGGATGGGCTGTACTAGAGCCTATAGCGGTGCAGCATGGGCTGTACTAGAGCCTATAGCGGTGCAGCATGGGCTGTACTAGAGCCTATAGCGGTGCAGGATGGGCTGTACTAGAGCCTATAGCGGTGCAGCATGGGCTGTACTAGAGCAGCGTATTTCTCTCCTGTGGGGAAAAAGGGTCAGTTACCAAATGAAACGTGAGTCAAAAGCAGGTAAGACACAATTCTGTTAATAATTAAATAGATTTGATTTATAATCACTCTTTATTTACTCTTTTTTATTGCTGCTGACATTGAGATATGAATTGAAATTGATCTCAACGCTTGTGGAGGTGTACAGACTACACAATACTGAAGAGACATGGGTGGGTTAAGACCAGGCGGGTAAGTGAAACCCAGAACCCTCCCAAATCTGGAACATGGACTGAAGTAAAAAGCTGTTCCGGTTTCACTCTGTGCAGTTATCCAGCTAACTTAGTAACCCTGCTTCATAGTACACCCCCTGGTCATAGTCCGGTGGCATATGTTGTAATATGGACGACACAGCTTAGGGAAAATAAGTCAGCAACACTGTTTGATGTCCAAGTGAGAGAGGATTGTGTTCTTAATCAAAATGTACTTTAGCAGACTTCAGAAAGGGTGCAAGATGAAGAGGGCAGGCTTGGCTGCATTGTTTGGTTTTTACACAGTTGGAATCATGGGGGGGAGGGGGGTTTGGGCATCTGTACATTCCAAAGCCATGACCCAATTTCCTGGGTCTGTCTGTCTCAATGGGTCTCCGCGGTTACCGATGATGTCATAATGCAAGTGAAAGGGGCATGCCAAAAAGACTGTTCAATGGGAAAAAACTGTGGGAGAGAGATTGTGTGTGTGTGTGTGAGAGAGAATGTGTGTGTGTGTGTGTGTGTGAGAGAGTGTGTGTGTGTGTGTGAGAGAGAGAGTGTGAGTGTGAGAGAGTGAGTGCGAGAGAGAGAATGTGAGTGTGTGTGAGAGAGAGAATGTGAGTGTGTGTGTGAGAGAGTGTGTGTGTGAGAGAATGTGTGTGTGTGTGTGAGAGAGAGAGTGTGTGTGAGAGAGAGTGTGTGTGTGTGAGAGAGAGAGTGTGTGTGACAGTGTGAGAGTGAGTGTGAGAGAATGTGAGTGTGTGTGTGAGAGAGAGAATGTGAGTGTGTGTGTGTGTGTGTGAGAGTGAGTGTGACAGTGTGAGAGTGTGAAAGGTACCACCCTGAGCTTTACAGCAACAAAAACTCTAGAAAACTGGCCTTGAGACAAAATGGTTAATCAGATGTTTGGCCTAAAATTCCTGACGAATAAGTCCCGTATCTAACAAGGAAAAGTCTTGTTCTGCCTCGTAACATTCCAAAAAGGGATTGGCTGGAGAGACACAATATACCCGAGTGACCTGCTCTGGCTTTCCCCTGCTTCTTTGACATCTGGCCCCATTCACATTACTTCATTCATTTTGGGTCTTCACATAGCGGCATTTCCTTCTGCAAATCTCGTCCAGATGATGCTTGTTTCTGATTGGACGGCACGCCGGTGCCTGAAATACAAGGTGTTGCCATGACATTTCTGCGAGGAGAATAAGGTTTATTAAATCAACAGGACGATGTGTTTTTAGCTATCAGGAAAGTAAAGTGAACGATTAGAAAGACTTGGACTTTATTTTGAGCTGGTGTATTTTAATGTGTTTATGGTAACAAGCTATTTATTATTATTATTATTATGATTATTATCAGTGTGGATTTTGCACTTTCTGAAACGTACTGATAAGATAACAGCACCGGGCCATAGATGAACAGTAAACATAACTCTAATTATTTAAACACTACCACATAAATCATCAAAGACGTGGGCCTAACTGTCATAAAGTACAAGTGTACATGTTTATTTGGAAGCACGTCCTTCCATTGCAGAATTCCAGCTCGTGAACTAGAGAATCCTGTCGATTGACACGCAGCGATTCCGCGAGATAAGATTCATCCATTACCACCTGAACACAAACTTGCGTCTGCTTAGTGTTTTATAATGAATAATTATTCATTATAATTTCAGTCATGGTTTACAGATCACTGCAGTCCTCAAGGCCATAATATAATATATTATATGTTAGTTACTAGGAGCAGCCACCACAGGAATAATATGACTTAATTTCTGTCGTGTCACACAAGGGACCCAGCGACTGCTTCACACAGCACGAAATTAAATGAGAAATTAGGAACAACACTGCCACCTGCTGACTGCGAGACAACACTGCCACTCTCCACTGGAGGGCGCTGGGGAGGCCAAACAGCCAGGGAGCAAGGAGACTGAGCACAGAGAGAGGGGGGGGTGGAGGAGAGAGAGAGAGAGAGAGGGAGAGAGGGAGAGAGAGAGGGAGAGAGGGAGAGAGGGAAAGAGAGAGGGAGAGAGGGAGGGAGAGAGGGAGGGAGAGAGAGAGAGAGAGAGAGAGAGAGAGGGAGGAAGAGTGGGAGACAGAGGGGCTGTGTCCCAATACTCAAAGAATGCATCCTCCTTTCTTCCACTACCACCTCCTCTCCTCTGTGCCCCAGAAACCGATCGTTGTGTCCTAATCTAATGTTGCTGATTACATATTAATGGTTACGTATTAATTAATGTCTCTACGCAAACCCCAATGTCAGGTACATTGTATACTGTACATGCAACTATTTGTACTTGAAACGTACAGGCAGTTTTGCACACTTCCAGGTAGGAGACAAGTGGAGGAAAAAAGGTGCGGATTGAAGAATATTGGAACACCTCTGATGTTTCACTGGAGAGAGAGACCCACTTCTCCAGTCAAATGGTAAATGGTAAATGGACTGCACTTATATAGCGCCTTTATCCAAAGCGCTTTACAATGGCCTCTCACTCACCCGTTCACACACACATTCACACACCAATGACGGCAGCCACCATGCAAGGTGCTAGCCTGCTCATTGGGAGCAATTTGGGGTTCAGTGTCTTGCCCAAGGACATGTGGACAGGAGGAGCCGGGGATCGAACCAACAACCCTGCGATCAGCGGACGACATCAAACTTATTTATTTATCTATTAATTTAAGAGTTGGGATGTAGAAGACAAGCTATGGATATGACTTTTATATTAGTTACATAATTGTTTGGAGATGTAGATGCCATGGCCTCATGCTTATAGAGATGAGTTTACTCTGTAGTTATTGTTCAGATCTAAATATGTGCGCAATATGTGGATATTACCTTCGATGTTACCTTATCTGCAGTATACAGTGTCGTTAGGTACTTTGAGTAAAATGCATTTTCTACATGGAACTCTCCAATGGGAGTACAGTACAGATGTTCCAGTTCAGCCAACAATATTTTTATATAAATGATGTTTTAGAAACAGTAATAGTAAAGGTGGAGCTCTATGCATAGGCCTATTAGAATTATCTTCACTGAAAGGCACTATTTATTTTAGCTGCTAAAACCACAGATGCTATTTGTGAATGAAAACTATGGACTATATGGAGACTGAATGGTACCAAACAATCCCTCAGAAATCTTTCCGATTCACAGACAAAAATGGTCTAAATCATTTTTACACCATCATCACCTGGGGTAACGAGCTCTCCTGGGGTAACAAGCTCTCCTGGGGTAACGGGCTCTCCTGGGGTAACGAGCTCTCCTGGGGTAACGAGCTCTCCTGGGGTAACGGGCTCTCCTGGGGTAACGGGCTCTCCTGGGGTAACAAGCTCTCCTGGGGTAACGGGCTCTCCTGGGGTAACGAGCTCTCCTGGGGTAACGGGCTCTCCTGGGGTAACGGGCTCTCCTGGGGTAACAAGCTCTCCTGGGGTAACGAGCCCTATTTAATTATTCTTTGTTCTTTTTCTGTTCATTGCTTTGCTAAATAAAAGGAGTATGCTATTTTTTAAAATATAAATGAAGATTTGTTGTCAAACTAAAACTTGCCACTCTGCTGCTAAAACACATGATAAAAAGATTTAAGAAATAAAAATGTGATGGTGACAACAAATATTGTGATGTATTCTCTTATAGTGAATAATCATATTCTTAATTAATCTGTGTACAGTTTCTGGCTCTGGCATTGTAGGCTACAGACACGTAATTGTATTTAGACGCAAGCTACCTACACACCTTTGTATTATTAAAATACAATTAAAAAAAATATTTTGTTGAGGAAAGCTGTACCAACTGTTCTCACAATACTGTGTACTGTTTACTGCATTCTGTGTAGTACGCAACAGGCAGTATGCCAAAAATATCTTTCAATTTGTTCTGTCTCACTGCATAAACCAGTTCTAGAGAGGGGCTTACTTGTGTGTTCGTGGGGGAGGGTGGTGCGATGGAAGTGTTTGGCACAGGGATTTACCTGAAGAGGCATGTCAGTCAAAATCAAACTGGGATGTGTTGTTTTGTAAATGTAAGGAACAGATCAAAGCTTCCAGGAACAGATCAAAGCTTCCAGGAAAAGCTCCGCCCCTCTTCTCTGCCGATGATGTCATTTATTCTGTGGTGTTGTCAGTCATATGGAGCAGGAAGTGTACAGCTTACCTGGTACCTGGTACCTTTCTGTTCAACTTCTTTCTGCTTGTTAGCCTGGTGAGTTTTCTCCCAAGAAAGGCATCAACACACACACACACACAGACACGTACATGTGCACACACACACACACACAGATATACACACAGACATGTACATGCGTGCACACATACACACACACACATACATGCGCACACACACACACACATATACACAGACACATGCATGCACGCACACACACAGACACGTACATGTGCACACACATACACACACACACACACACACACACACACAGTGGCAGATGCGAATGGCTGGCTCTATGTTCTTCAGGTTGCTTTATTCAGGATTGGCCTCCGTCTGGCCCCGATAAACACAGAGAAGCTCTGACCCTAAACTCTGTGGAAGTATCACTCCAGGCCCGAGGGTGTCACAGAACGGCCGATTTCTGACCTGGAGCAGCAGGTCAGCCTGACCTCCACATGGGCCCTGCAGTTTCAGCCAATGGATGTTGTCGCACTGTGAACTTAATTAGTCGTAAACCTTTCGACTGCATAATCCACCCAGTTTACAACATGGTCCAGGAGGCGTGGCTGTAACTCGGATTCCTATTTCTCCATTGTAGATAATCATGAGGTTTTGTGACCACGGCTTCCCATTATAAAGAGGAGGCACATTTCTATCCTGTTTCTCACATTAATTTCTGCTCTCTCCAATCTCCATGCTGTTTCTTGTAGTAGGCTAAATGTTCTTCTCCCTAATCTCTCTTCTGTGTCTCATGTTGATCTCTGTCCCAATCTCTGCTTTATTTTTAATAATATATATTCGTCTCACCAGTGTTTCTCCGACCCAAAGACACCTATAGCCTGTGTGAGACTCAAGCACACACACCCAGATACACACACATGCACACGCACACACGCACACGCACACGCACACACACATACACATACACACACTAACGCACACATTTTTCTGTACTGTACAGCTATGTCTCACTGGAGTATTTCAAAGGCATCGAGGGAAACATTAAGCTACACTGACTTAAAACACAGTGGGCTGAACAGACATTTAGCTTTAAACTGGTAATTAGGCTAATTAACTAAAGACAACCAACCGCAAATCTAAATCAAAGAAATAACTAGTGAGGCGATGCACTGAAGCTGTGGCCCTGCAGTGCGTTGTTATTATGACACACGGATCTACACCTCTGCTCTGCTGTACAGCACAGGCAGGCAGCCATTATCTGCCCCTGCAGTGCGCTGTTATTATGACACACGGATCTACACCTCTGCTCTGCTGTACAGCACAGGCAGGCAGCCATTATCTGCCCCGGTTCCTCAGTACGAGCCCGTTTTTGGTCCGGCGCTAACGCACCCAGTACGTCCCGCTGTGAAATCAAATGAGATCCAGAGAGTTACAGTTACTGTGCATCTGGGCCAAGGTCAGGCTGTTCACCAGATACAAATAAGAAGCCGGCCTGAACGCTCCTTCCTCTCGTATCTTGGAGCTAGATTAGCGGCGGCCTCCTTCCCCGGCAGGCCTACAACAGCAGGACCAAATTAACCTCCACACACGCACGCACGCACGCACACACACACAGACATACATGCGCACACACACACACACACACACGCACGCAGGGGAAGATAGAGCTGCGGGATTGGTTGCATAACAGGGGGGAATTACAGTAGAAAGCACAAATGAGATGACATACTGTAAACTCTGATGCAGCTGCTGCATTGCATTATGGGTCTTGCTACGCGTGCAGCGTCTGTGTAATAAGTGCGTGTGCAAAAATACATTTTCATTCAGAAAATGTATTTGCATATAATGACAACTGGTCAAAATACAAAAAATACACAATGTTGTTATATATAATGCAAACTAAACATGTTTATACCCATGCATAATAAAAATAACAATGTATTTGCTTTGGAAGGGTTCAACGATCATTATTTTGTGGAGTAACTCAGATTCTTCAAAAACAATATGGGCTGATCTCTTCATTTCTTCCATAGCTGTATAGTGGTGGTTTGGGTGGGTTTTTTGGTGTTGAAGGCAGTATGGTGATAGTATGGTTGAAGGCAGTATGGTGATAGTATGGTTGAAGGCAGTATGGTGGTAGTATGGTTGAAGGCAGTGTGGTGATAGTATGGTTGAAGGCAGTATGGTGATAGTATGGTTGAAGGCAGTATGGTGGTAGTATGGTTGAAGGCAGTATGGTGATAGTATGGTTGAAGGCAGTATGGTGATAGTATGGTTGAAGGCAGTATGGTGATAGTATGGTTGAAGGCAGTATGGTGGTAGTAAGGTTGAAGGCAGTATGGTGATAGTATGGTTGAAGGCAGTATGGTGATAGTATGGTTGAAGGCAGTATAGTGATAGTATGGTTGAAGGCAGTATGGTGATAGTATGGTATTCATTCAGAAAATTAATTTGCATATAATGACAACTGGTCAAAATACAAAAAATACACAATGTTGTTATACATTGCATAATGCAAACTAAACATGTTTATACCCATGCATAATAAAAATAACAATGTATTTGCTTTGGAAGGGTTCAACAATCATTATTTTGTGGAGTAACTCAGATTCTTCAAAAACAATATGGGCTGGTCTCTTCATTTCTTCCATAGCTGTATAGTGGTGGTTTGGGTGGGTTTTTTGGTGTTGAAGGCAGTATGGTGATAGTATGGTTGAAGGCAGTATGGTGATAGTATGGTTGAAGGCAGTATGGTGATAGTATGGTTGAAGGCAGTATGGTGATAGTATGGTTGAAGGCAGTATGGTGATAGTATGGTTGAAGGCAGTATGGTGATAGTATGGTTGAAGGCAGTATGGTGATAGTATGGTTGAAGGCAGTATGGTGATAGTATGGTTGAAGGCAGTATGGTGATAGTATGGTTGAAGGCAGTATGGTGATAGTATGGTTGAAGGCAGTATGGTGATAGTATGGTTGAAGGCAGTATGGTGATAGATTGGTTGAAGGCAGTATGGTGATAGTATGGTTGAAGGCAGTATGGTGATAGTATGGTTGAAGGCAGTATGGTGATAGTATGGTTGAAGGCAGTATGGTGATAGTATGGTTGAAGGCAGTATGGTGATAGATTGGTTGAAGGCAGTATGGTGATAGTATGGTTGAAGGCAGTATGGTGATAGATTGGTTGAAGGCAGTATGGTGATAGTATGGTTGAAGGCAGTATGGTGATAGATTGGTTGAAGGCAGTATGGTGATAGTATGGTTGAAGGCAGTATGGTGATAGTATGGTTGAAGGCAGTATGGTGATAGTATGGTTGAAGGCAGTATGGTGATAGTATGGTTGAAGGCAGTATGGTGATAGTATGGTTGAAGGCAGTATGGTGATAGATTGGTTGAAGGCAGTATGGTGATAGTATGGTTGAAGGCAGTATGGTGATAGATTGGTTGAAGGCAGTATGGTGATAGTATGGTTGAAGGCAGTATGGTGATAGTATGGTTGAAGGCAGTATGGTGATAGTATGGTTGAAGGCAGTATGGTGATAGATTGGTTGAAGGCAGTATGGTGATAGTATTGTTTAAGGAAGTAACGTGATAGATTGGTTGAAGCCAGTATGGTGATAGTATGGTTGAAGGCAGTATGGTGATAGATTGGTTGAAGGCAGTATGGTGATAGTATGGTTGAAGGCAGTATGGTGATAGTATGGTTGAAGGCAGTATGGTGATAGTATGGTTGAAGGCAGTATGGTGATAGATTGGTTGAAGGCAGTATGGTGATAGTATGGTTGAAGGCAGTATAGTGATAGTATGGTTGAAGGCAGTATGGTGATAGTATGGTTGAAGGCAGTATGGTGATAGTATGGTTGAAGGCAGTATGGTGATAGTATGGTTGAAGGCAGTATGGTGATAGTATGGTTGAAGGCAGTATGGTGATAGATTGGTTGAAGGCAGTATGGTGATAGTATGGTTGAAGGCAGTATGGTGATAGTATGGTTGAAGGCAGTATGGTGATAGTATGGTTGAAGGCAGTATGGTGATAGATTGGTTGAAGGCAGTATGGTGATAGTATGGTTGAAGGCAGTATGGTGGTAGTATGGTTGAAGGCAGTATGGTGATAGTATGGTTGAAGGCAGTATGGTGATAGATTGGTTGAAGGCAGTATGGTGATAGTATGGTTGAAGGCAGTATGGTGATAGTATGGTTGAAGGCAGTATGGTGATAGTATGGTTGAAGGCAGTATGGTGATAGATTGGTTGAAGGCAGTATGGTGATAGTATGGTTGAAGGCAGTATGGTGGTAGTATGGTTGAAGGCAGTATGGTGATAGTATGGTTGAAGGCAGTATGGTGATAGATTGGTTGAAGGCAGTATGGTGATAGTATGGTTGAAGGCAGTATAGTGATAGTATGGTTGAAGGCAGTATGGTGATAGATTGGTTGAAGGCAGTATGGTGATAGTATGGTTGAAGGCAGTATGGTGATAGTATGGTTGAAGGCAGTATGGTGATAGTATGGTTGAAGGCAGTATGGTGATAGTATGGTTGAAGGCAGTATGGTGATAGTATGGTTGAAGGCAGTATGGTGATAGTATGGTTGAAGGCAGTATGGTGGTAGTATGGTTGAAGGCAGTATGGTGGTAGTATGGTTGAAGGCAGTATGGTGATAGTATGGTTGAAGGCAGTATGGTGATAGTATGGTTGAAGGCAGTATGGTGATAGTATGGTTGAAGGCAGTATGGTGATAGTATGGTTGAAGGCAGTATGGTGATAGTATGGTTGAAGGCAGTATGGTGGTAGTATGGTTGAAGGCAGTATGGTGATAGATTGGTTGAAGGCAGTATGGTGATAGTATGGTTGAAGGCAGTATGGTGATAGTATGGTTGAAGGCAGTATGGTGATAGTATGGTTGAAGGCAGTATGGTGATAGTATGGTTGAAGGCAGTATGGTGATAGTATGGTTGAAGGCAGTATGGTGGTAGTATGGTTGAAGGCAGTATGGTGGTAGTATGGTTGAAGGCAGTATGGTGATAGTATGGTTGAAGGCAGTATGGTGATAGTATGGTTGAAGGCAGTATGGTGATAGTATGGTTGAAGGCAGTATGGTGATAGTATGGTTGAAGGCAGTATGGTGGTAGTATGGTTGAAGGCAGTATGGTGATAGTATGGTTGAAGGCAGTATGGTGGTAGTATGGTTGAAGGCAGTATGGTGATAGTATGGTTGAAGGCAGTATGGTGATAGTATGGTTGAAGGCAGTATGGTGATAGTATGGTTGAAGGCAGTATGGTGATAGTATGGTTGAAGGCAGTATGGTGATAGATTGGTTGAAGGCAGTATGGTGATAGTATGGTTGAAGGCAGTATGGTGATAGTATGGTTGAAGGCAGTATGGTGATAGTATGGTTGAAGGCAGTATGGTGATAGTATGGTTGAAGGCAGTATGGTGATAGTATGGTTGAAGGCAGTATGGTGATAGTATGGTTGAAGGCAGTATGGTGGTAGTATGGTTGAAGGCAGTATGGTGGTAGTATGGTTGAAGGCAGTATGGTGATAGTATGGTTGAAGGCAGTATGGTGATAGTATGGTTGAAGGCAGTATGGTGATAGTATGGTTGAAGGCAGTATGGTGATAGTATGGTTGAAGGCAGTATGGTGATAGATTGGTTGAAGGCAGTATGGTGATAGTATGGTTGAAGGCAGTATGGTGATAGTATGGTTGAAGGCAGTATGGTGATAGTATGGTTGAAGGCAGTATGGTGATAGTATGGTTGAAGGCAGTATGGTGATAGTATGGTTGAAGGCAGTATGGTGATAGTATGGTTGAAGGCAGTATGGTGGTAGTATGGTTGAAGGCAGTATGGTGGTAGTATGGTTGAAGGCAGTATGGTGATAGTATGGTTGAAGGCAGTATGGTGATAGTATGGTTGAAGGCAGTATAGTGATAGTATGGTTGAAGGCAGTATGGTGATAGTATGGTTGAAGGCAGTATGGTGGTAGTATGGTTGAAGGCAGTATGGTGATAGATTGGTTGAAGGCAGTATGGTGATAGTATGGTTGAAGGCAGTATGGTGATAGTATGGTTGAAGGCAGTATGGTGATAGTATGGTTGAAGGCAGTATGGTGATAGTATGGTTGAAGGCAGTATGGTGATAGTATGGTTGAAGGCAGTATGGTGGTAGTATGGTTGAAGGCAGTATGGTGGTAGTATGGTTGAAGGCAGTATGGTGATAGTATGGTTGAAGGCAGTATGGTGATAGTATGGTTGAAGGCAGTATGGTGATAGTATGGTTGAAGGCAGTATGGTGATAGTATGGTTGAAGGCAGTATGGTGGTAGTATGGTTGAAGGCAGTATGGTGATAGTATGGTTGAAGGCAGTATGGTGGTAGTATGGTTGAAGGCAGTATGGTGATAGTATGGTTGAAGGCAGTATGGTGATAGTATGGTTGAAGGCAGTATGGTGATAGTATGGTTGAAGGCAGTATGGTGATAGTATGGTTGAAGGCAGTATGGTGATAGATTGGTTGAAGGCAGTATGGTGATAGTATGGTTGAAGGCAGTATGGTGATAGTATGGTTGAAGGCAGTATGGTGATAGTATGGTTGAAGGCAGTATGGTGATAGTATGGTTGAAGGCAGTATGGTGATAGTATGGTTGAAGGCAGTATGGTGATAGTATGGTTGAAGGCAGTATGGTGGTAGTATGGTTGAAGGCAGTATGGTGGTAGTATGGTTGAAGGCAGTATGGTGATAGTATGGTTGAAGGCAGTATGGTGATAGATTGGTTGAAGGCAGTATGGTGATAGTATGGTTGAAGGCAGTATAGTGATAGTATGGTTGAAGGCAGTATGGTGATAGTATGGTTGAAGGCAGTATGGTGATAGTATGGTTGAAGGCAGTATGGTGATAGTATGGTTGAAGGCAGTATGGTGATAGTATGGTTGAAGGCAGTATGGTGATAGTATGGTTGAAGGCAGTATGGTGATAGTATGGTTGAAGGCAGTATGGTGATAGTATGGTTGAAGGCAGTATGGTGATAGTATGGTTGAAGGCAGTATGGTGATAGATTGGTTGAAGGCAGTATGGTGATAGATTGGTTGAAGGCAGTATGGTGATAGTATGGTTGAAGGCAGTATGGTGATAGTATGGTTGAAGGCAGTATGGTGATAGTATGGTTGAAGGCAGTATGGTGATAGATTGGTTGAAGGCAGTATGGTGATAGTATGGTTGAAGGCAGTATGGTGATAGATTGGTTGAAGGCAGTATGGTGATAGTATGGTTGAAGGCAGTATGGTGATAGATTGGTTGAAGGCAGTATGGTGATAGTATGGTTGAAGGCAGTATGGTGATAGTATGGTTGAAGGCAGTATGGTGATAGTATGGTTGAAGGCAGTATGGTGATAGATTGGTTGAAGGCAGTATGGTGATAGATTGGTTGAAGGCAGTATGGTGATAGTATGGTTGAAGGCAGTATGGTGATAGTATGGTTGAAGGCAGTATGGTGATAGTATGGTTGAAGGCAGTATGGTGATAGTATGGTTGAAGGCAGTATGGTGATAGTATGGTTGAAGGCAGTATGGTGATAGTATGGTTGAAGGCAGTATGGTGGTAGTATGGTTGAAGGCAGTATGGTGATAGTATGGTTGAAGGCAGTATGGTGATAGTATGGTTGAAGGCAGTATGGTGATAGTATGGTTGAAGGCAGTATGGTGATAGTATGGTTGAAGGCAGTATGGTGGTAGTATGGTTGAAGGCAGTATGGTGATAGTATGGTTGAAGGCAGTATGGTGGTAGTATGGTTGAAGGCAGTATGGTGATAGTATGGTTGAAGGCAGTATGGTGATAGTATGGTTGAAGGCAGTATGGTGATAGTATGGTTGAAGGCAGTATGGTGATAGTATGGTTGAAGGCAGTATGGTGATAGATTGGTTGAAGGCAGTATGGTGATAGTATGGTTGAAGGCAGTATGGTGATAGTATGGTTGAAGGCAGTATGGTGATAGTATGGTTGAAGGCAGTATGGTGGTAGTATGGTTGAAGGCAGTATGGTGATAGTATGGTTGAAGGCAGTATGGTGATAGTATGGTTGAAGGCAGTATGGTGGTAGTATGGTTGAAGGCAGTATGGTGGTAGTATGGTTGAAGGCAGTATGGTGATAGTATGGTTGAAGGCAGTATGGTGATAGTATGGTTGAAGGCAGTATGGTGATAGTATGGTTGAAGGCAGTATGGTGGTAGTATGGTTGAAGGCAGTATGGTGATAGTATGGTTGAAGGCAGTATGGTGATAGTATGGTTGAAGGCAGTATGGTGATAGTATGGTTGAAGGCAGTATGGTGGTAGTATGGTTGAAGGCAGTATGGTGGTAGTATGGTTGAAGGCAGTATGGTGATAGTATGGTTGAAGGCAGTATGGTGGTAGTATGGTTGAAGGCAGTATGGTGGTAGTATGGTTGAAGGCAGTATGGTGGTAGTATGGTTGAATAAATGGACTGTATGTAGAATGTTAGCTGTGGATGAGCATCTGCTAAATGCTAAAGGCTAGTTTTGCGAGAGTTTTTCCCAAATAATGGCACTGATTGAGAAATGGGACCCATCCTTTTTGTGAAACTGTTAACAATTCAACCTACTGTATTTGCAGCTGAATAGTTTTTTTTGTTCAGTCACAAAAAAAGAAGATCATCTCCAGATCTGGAACCATTTAGAAACAGATGCTTATACTGCACATTGCAATGGACTTACAAATGAGAATCAGAAAAACAAGGAAAAAATTATAATTGAGCCATTTATGGGAAAATCTTAGAAATTATTCCTGAACGACTGGAAAAGGGTGTGAATCATGATACAGAAAAAAGCCACACAATAAGCGCAGATATAATAGAGAAAATAGGCCAGTGCTTTAAAGGGGATGAGGTGACTCATTACTCCGATGGCCAGTTGTGATGTCACATGTGAATGGAACACTGGAAGTCAAGCCAAGTATCACAACAATGTAGATTTATTTGCGTTTAGTGTGTGTGTGTGTGTGTGTAGTATAATGGTCAAGGAACTGGCCTTGTTATCTCTGTCTATAAGCCTCTCTGCTTGGTGAACTGTCCACTCTCCTTTTTAAAAAAGAACAAAAACTGCACTTTCCTAATTGTAATGTGCTGTAACACTTTTTAAAATCAGTCTGCTCTCTAATGTGTTCTTCTCTTTATTCAGACCGGGGAAAGCAGAGAGAAAATTGTTGCTTTATTACAAGCTGAAAACCAGGCCCTGAGTCACAATTTAATCCAAGTGTTTTTTTGACAAGTTAATTTTAGAAACCGCTGGACTCGCCAAACTGCTCATGAAGAGAAAAAAAATTTAATCCTGTGCTTTAAAAGGGCCTATCAGCCCCTCAAATTGGATTCTGCTAAAATCCTGTGCCCCCTGTTATGCATGTTATGTCCACAAGGGGGCGCAGGATACAAAGGCAAATGAAGGTAACGTTCGAGTTCAAGGGTAAGTACACCCTTGATCACTTTTTTTTCTGCTGTAAACATGTTTGTATGTCTACTGTATAATTAAACTTATTCATCCATTCCGTTATTTCAACAATTCTGGAATAATATTGTATATCATAAAAAACTGGTAGAAAAGCGTCTTTGTGCTGCCCTCTAATGGTTGAAATTCCCTTTCTACTCCCCACACTGCCCCGTCCCAATCATCAGTCGTGTAGTGGAGAGTATACTTCTTTCTTAGTGGGGATAGAGTATACTCACTTTTTAATCCCCACTGGTGCACATATCAATGAGTAATTAGAGTATACCCACTTCTCCAGGCACTACTACACCACTGCTAATCGTGATGTCAGAGTACCTCTTTGGAGGTACCTCTA
Organism: Ilyophis sp. 1 JC-2022; assembly: GCA_022702515.1. Taxonomy (NCBI): domain Eukaryota; kingdom Metazoa; phylum Chordata; class Actinopteri; order Anguilliformes; family Synaphobranchidae; genus Ilyophis; species Ilyophis sp. 1 JC-2022. The sequence goes on along the minus strand of CM040394.1, from coordinate 112,670,633 downwards.
TGTCATATGGATGATTGTTGTCGCCCACAAAGGAAACAGCCGGCACCTGATTGGTTAGATTCACTACGTTCCTTTCGTTTCGGCTCCACATTTTTAAACTGGAACAACATTGCGTCCTGTTCATAAACTCTCTTATTCCACCTAAATAGTCCACTAAAACAGCGGTCCCCAACCACCGGTCCGTGGACCAGTACCGGTCCGTGGGTCATTTGGTACCGGGCCGCACAGAAAGACTGATAATCAATCAAATATTTTTTAATTCAGAATCTGAAAAACGTTTTATTTAAAAAAATGACCAGAACCATCCATCTGTGCGTCTGTCTCTTGAGATGGTGAGTTGTATTTTTTATGCACTTTATATGAGTTTTTATGCCAGTCGTATCATTTTATTTCGTCATATTTATCCCCCCACACCTTGAAGGCCGGTCCGTGAAAATATTGTCTTACATGAAACCGGTCCGTGGCCCAAAAAAGGTTGGGGACCGCTGCACTAAAATATGTTTCTGAAGATATTTGAGGTGAGAAATAGGCCATGCAGTCGCTGAATCTTGATTCATATTTGATCTGCAACGTCTAGTTTGACAGTTTGATCCGAGTTATATGAAATTATTTGTACGTTCATTTATGCAAATGACAATGGACACAGCTCCTTTGTCCCCACCCCTCTCCCTCGCTCACCCCACCCCTCTCCCTCGCTCACCCCACCCCTCTCCCTCGCTCACCCCACCCCTCTCGCTCACTCACCCCACCCCTCTCCCTCGCTCACACCCCACCCCTCTCCCTCGCTCACCCCACCCCTCTCCCTCACTCACCCCACCCCTCTCCCTCGCTCACCCCACCCCTCTCCCTCGCTCACCCCACCCCTCTCGCTCACTCACCCCACCCCTCTCCCTCTCTCACCCCACCCCTCTCCCTCGCTCACCCCACCCCTCTCCCTCGCTCACCCCACCCCTCTCGCTCACTCACCCCACCCCTCTCCCTCGCTCACCCCACCCCTCTCCCTCGCTCACCCCACCCACCCCTCTCCCTCGCTCACCCCACCCCACCCCTCTCCCTCTCTCACCCCACCCCTCTCCCTCGCTCACCCCACCCCTCTCCCTCGCTCACCCCACCCCTCTCCCTCACTCACCCCACCCCTCTCCCTCACTCACCCCACCCCTCTCCCTCGCTCACCCCACCCCTCTCCCTCGCTCACCCCACCCCTCTCCCTCACTCACCCCACCCCTCTCCCTCGCTCACCCCACCCCTCTCCCTCGCTCACCCCACCCCTCTCCCTCGCTCACCCCACCCCTCTCCCTCACTCACCCCACCCCTCTCCCTCGCTCACCCCACCCCTCTCCCTCGCTCACCTCCCACCACCCACCCCCTCTCCCTCGCTCACCCCACCCCTCTCCCTCGCTCACTCCACCCCTCTCCCTCGCTCACCCCACCCCTCTCCCTCGCTCACCCCACCCCACCCCTCTCCCTCGCTCACCCCACCCCACCCCTCTCCCTCACTCACCCCACCCCTCTCCCTCGCTCACCCCACCCCTCTACCTCGCTCACCCACCCACCCCTCTCCCTCGCTCACCCCACCCCTCTCGCTCTCTCACCCCACCCCTCTCCCTCGCTCACCCCACCCCTCTCCCTCGCTCACCCCACCCCTCTCCCTCACTCACCCCACCCCTCTCCCTCGCTCACCCCACCCCTCTCCCTCGCTCACCCCACCCCACCCTCTCCCTCGCTCACAACCACCCACCCCACCCCTCTCCCACTCCTCACCCCACCCCTCTCCCACTCCTCACCCCACCCCTCTCCCTCCTCACCCCACCCCTCTCCCTCACTCACCCCACCCCTCTCCCTCACTCACCCCACCCCTCTCCCTCGCTCACCCCACCCCTCTCCCTCGCTCACCCCACCCCACCCCCTCTCCCTCGCTCACCCCACCCCACCCCTCTCGCTCTCTCACCCCACCCCTCTCCCTCGCTCACCCCACCCCTCTCCCTCGCTCACCCCACCCCTCTCCCTCACTCACCCCACCCCTCTCCCTCGCTCACCCCACCCCTCTCCCTCGCTCACCCCACCCCTCTCCCTCGCTCACCCCACCCCTCTCCCTCGCTCACCCCACCCCTCTCCCTCACTCACCCCAGCCCTCTCCCTCACTCACCCCACCCCTCTCCCTCACTCACCCCACCACTCTCCTATCATCCATATGTAAATTGTGTAGTAGGCGGAGACAGGCTGAGACAGTGGGTAAATTGTGTAGTAGGCGGAGACAGGCTGAGACAGTGGGTAAATTGTGTAGTAGGCGGAGACAGGCTGAGACAGTGGGTAAATTGTGTAGTAGGCGGAGACAGTGGGTAAATTGTGTAGTAGGCGGAGACAGGCTGAGACAGTGGGTAAATCGTGTAGTAGGCGGAGACAGGCTGAGACAGTGGGTAAATTGTGTAGTAGGCGGAGACAGGCTGAGACAGTGGGTAAATCGTGTAGTAGGCGGAGACAGGCTGAGACAGTGGGTAAATCGTGTAGTAGGCGGAGACAGGCTGAGACAGTGGGTAAATCGTGTAGTAGGCGGAGACAGGCTGAGACAGTGGGTAAATTGTGTAGTAGGCGGAGACAGTGGGTAAATTGTGTAGTAGGCGGAGACAGGCTGAGACAGTGGGTAAATCGTGTAGTAGGCGGAGACAGGCTGAGACAGTGGGTAAATCGTGTAGTAGGCGGAGACAGGCTGAGACAGTGGGTAAATCGTGTAGTAGGCGGAGACAGGCTGAGACAGTGGGTAAATTGTGTAGTAGGCAGAGACAGTCTGAGACAGTGGGTAAATTGTGTAGTAGGCGGAGACAGGCTGAGACAGTGGGTAAATCGTGTAGTAGGCGGAGACAGGCTTAGACAGTGGGTAAATTGTGTAGTAGACTCCAGCTCACACCAAGAGCATGCGGCTTTAGCATGCAGCATCACGGTCTCTAGATGATGCATTATAGTGCATTAAGATAAGTAGAACTTTGATCACAGGCACATATTCTGATAATGAGCTGAAAAAATTATCTTATTAATAATACTGATAGTTCTGGATGTTCTGTACCTGGGTAAGCCTTACAGAGACTGTGTCACATACTCCCACCTCCTCTTCATCTTTTGGCAGTATCCAGGGAAATGATAAAATGTGTCTTCTGCTAAGATCTCCCCTATCCTAAATCCAGTCGCTTTTTTTCTGAATTCTTCTGATGTTATAAATAACATGAATAATAGCTTCGTCTGGCTAAGCTGAAATGAGACGTTGCAAATTCCCTGTCTCAAGATAGTTTTTCTAAGATTTGTCTAAGATTTTTCTAAGATTTGTGGAATAGATTAGAGTAGATTCGATTAGAGTAGATTTAAAAATTCAATATAAACTGCAAATGATTGAAATTGTCAGTAATCAAGAATGATAGGAATTTAACCCTTTGCAGGGTAGGTTTTTTGGAATGTTTTTTTTCAATATTCTAAGTCAGTGTTCTGGTGATTGTTACATCAGCATTAGAATGTTCAGTTAAGAACATTAGCAGTATCCCAGCCATAGATATAAACACTAGATGCCTCGTTGACGTCGATCCGATAGCTGCTCGGCGTAAAACGCGGCCGCCATCTTGGAGCGGTACGGAGCTCCGCGAGACTGCGCTCAATGCGCGAGTGAACCTTACCTCAATGGAGTGAACTTCTCCACAAAATAGACTGTAACTTTTTGATTATTGAACCGATTTTCCTGAAATTTGGTTTGTTATGAAGGTGGGGATGTGGACATGTTACAAGTCACTTGTTGGAAGTGAATTCAGTCAGGCTACTGAGCGATATGGCAGAAGTAATCACCTCTATGCCTGACTTCAACCTTCTGGATAGGCACAATTTAAGAGACATGCATGCTAGAATACCAAATGTACAGAAAATAGAATATCCAAATGTACAGTAAATAGAATGCCAAATGTAAATAGCCTATATACTTACCTACTATGTAACTTTAGTTACTCTCCAAATTATATAAATTGCTTATTGTTAAACTATTTTCCCGTACAATGTATTTTTGCCTATATTAATATATCTCTAAAGCCCATAGATATGCTCAACCTACCTGATTGTTCAATTTTATTAATAGTAGCCTATTCACAAATAAAAACAAGTAACCTCCAGCACTATTTTCTTCCCAAAATATTTTTTTTTACTGAGAATCAGGCATCAAAGGCACAACAGGAAAAAATAATTACATTAATTCTCTCTTTTTTTTTCTTTTTTAATACATGTGTTGTGGTTTAATAAAGCAAATTAAAATTATTCATACTCTAAAATAAAATAAAACCAAAAATAAAATTATTAATACACTTAAATGAACATGACACTATTCAAATCAAATGTCCAGAGAGGCATCCAGTCTCTCTCCTCTCTCTCCGGTTTCTTCTGGCTGGGGCTTTGCCACAGTGTGTATCCCCAAAAGAACAAGGACACCCATCTCCCCCCCCCCCACCCCCCCACCCTCACATTAGTATCCCTGAAAAAGGATAGTTTTAGATAGCTTCTTCCGCAAGCTACCACTTTGTAGTTTCAGGGTGTGCGTTTTGGCAATGTGGTACTGCCTGAGCTTGTGGAATTTGCTGACCAGCAGCGACAGGAGGCAGAAGTGATGGTTGTCGATGCCATCCTGAGTTTCCACAATGTGTTCGCCAAGCTTGAACACATCCTCTGACCCCACCTCGGACCTCACCATGTGGCTCAGTGCAATTCCACCAAATGTTCCTATATAACTGAAAAGAAACCTACCAGAGTACAGATCAAGCTTTAACTGCAGTTCCTGTGAGATCAAGTTTTTCTGTTTCAGCTCGTCTAGCAGTGACTGCACAGTTTTCTTGGATCTCTTTTCACGAGCCTTGGCAGAGTTCAGATGCCTCTGTAGCTCCTCAGATCTTGCTTGTGCCTCAACTAGCTTTTGCTTCAGATGATCAGGGTCAGGGTCAAGGGCATACTGATGGTCCTAGGAATTACAAAACTTGTTGGGTAAAAGCTATACAACACATCTAGTATCCTATAAAAGGTATGTGGGTCAGTGCTGAGTCTGTGTACACGTCTCTATAGTGCAATAGCTCCACCCACGTGGTCAAATCTTAGATTGTGTACACAGAAGGAAAAAAATCCCATTCTAAACGTTTAGAGATTTTTGTACTTGAACTCAACCCCTAGTGTGGACAAGAAATGCTTTAACTTACCAAGGTTGATGAGCTTGGCACTTCAGGAGGTTCTGGGACAGGATCATCATTTGCCACAGCCACAGACGCTTGTGATGTCCGTGTTGTCCTGACCCTGCAGGGCTCCTTCAAATTAGGTTAAAAATATATTAGAATATGATAAAAAGCTCATGTCGGAGCAATTGAAGTTGAATCTTAGCACCTACAGAATACACGGGTTACACCACCTGTGTCAGTGAGTAATGTCTCTTCTCTTGGCATCCATACTCTTTGCTATGGGTGCTAAGCTTCAACTTTAACACACTCACTTTGTTCAGGTGGTCTGGAAATGCTGGAAAAACTTTAGGGATGACACCTTCCCTGAGTCGCACAGTCTGTCCAGTTCTGTCAAAGTCGTCAGGCTTGAAATGACAGCTGCACAGAACTGTGCTATCACTCGGTGCAAAATCCTTCCTTCTGACTGCTGTAGTCCAAATTTTTCTGAGCACTGTATCTTTGGGGAATCTATGACAAATAGATGGCCATCAGAGCTACTTTTGGCATGTAAAATTAAAATTATCTGCCTGAATAAGTTACGTTAGCCCATGTGCAGTCACCCCAAAGCTAGCTAACGTTAACGTTAGCCATCACCATTCACCACTATCATTTTCAGGAAACTATGAGTTAACGTAATTAACTTTCAGACACATGACGTTATACAACAGTTAAAAAACATGTTACCTGTGAAAAGTTATCCCCTTTTGACGATTTTCAATCGTTCTCTTGTTTGAACAGCCAAACGAAGCACAATACTGCGGCATTTCCGCCGAGTGACTCTCACTGTAGGCCTACTGCTGAAGAAAGCAGTTGTCACGTGACAGCGGTACCGCTCCAATATGGCGGCGTTATTTTACGCCGCTCAATCCATTACGAGGCATCTAGTGTTTATATCTATGATCCCAGCAGCCCCTAAATTAATGTTTTACTCTTTTATACTGAAGTCTGTTTTTAGAGTTAAAGTAAATGGCCTGTATGGTTACAATGAGTGAAATGGTGAAGAGCAAGTCAATAATTTTTTCCACCATTTACTTTCAACTTGAAAGTGAACATCTCGCTCAGGCTCTCTCACACACACACACACACACACACACACACACACACACACACACACATACACAATGCATACCACATTTACAACTTAAAGACTCCGAAAGTCCCTATACAGTTATTGCAAAGATAATCATTTTGCTGAAATATCTGATGGCACTCCCATGAAGGAGATTGCAATAATGAGCCTCTCTCTCTCGCAACAAATTTGATGAGGGCTGCAAAATTGATCCGGGTGACGTCTTCACGTTCTGAAACAGCTGTTAAAACCCTCTGTGACGTACGTGACGTTCTAAAACAGCGTCTGTTGCTATAACGACACCGCCTGCTCGCTAGGAGCGGTGGAGATGAAGATTCTAAGATGACCTAATCATTCCTCTGGTCAAAATGTTTTATCCGGGCTGCAAAAATGATCCGGGTGACGTAATTAACGTTCGAAAACAGCTGACCGAAGCTGCCTGCTAGTTGTAGTTAGGTTCTCTGGAGATAAAGATTCTAAGACGACCAAGCTAACGTCAACCATTCCTCTGTGTTTATGGGTCATTTTCACGGGTTAAAACGGGTTTGTTATCAGCTAGTGGCTGCTGTCTGAAACAGCTTCTAATTCCAGCTCGCGCCGCTGAAATAAAAAGATGCGGCTCAAACGGCTCTACTGTATTAACCGGACATAACGGAAACCGGGTTGACAAATAAATTATGTTATAGGCTAACATAATGTGTTTGTCAATACAGTAAAGCCGTTTGAGCCGCATCTTTGAGCCGCATTTTTTTTATTTCAGCGGCGCGAGCTGGAATTAGAAGCCGTTCCAGACAGCAGCCACTAGCTGATAACAAAGTAGGCAAAATAAATTTGTGAACTAGTCTTCATATTTTATTCAGACCCAAATCATCTGAATAAGTAGGCAGCAAATATATCTATCTATAGATAAAAACACAGAACTCTATAATAACAGTTATGTGGTTAAAACTTGAAAATAACTTCGGTTTGTGTCACGGCTCTGGTTCCGGCTCTGTCTGGAGCCGTGGGATATTGCCACGGCTCATGGCTCTTAAATTGTGTCGAGTTGATTTCGTGCTGATCAGCTGCGTAGTATTGCTACTGTAGCCAGTGGCGCCGCCAGGGGGGGCCACGGCCACCCTGATACAATCGCTGGCCCCCCCTCGCGAGTCGCATATGCATAATATGCTGCTATCTGATATTTTACATTAGGTACTATTCATTTAAATCAATAATTATATTTTTCATAATAGTTCATGCATGTGAAAGAAAATAACAAATGTATAGCTAGCCAGCCGCTTAAGCGCAGTGCACTGCCAGGAGACTGAGCGCAAATAGGCCCCGCTCATCTGGGGGGGGGGGGGGGGGGGGGGGGGGGGGGGGGGGGGGGGGGGGGGGCACACATCCCGCTCTCGCGAGCCACTGGCACCAGTATTCACTATTACAGGCCAATAATGAGATTAAAAGATTCTCTGACATGCTGTTAGTCTTTGTAGCTGGGTGTAGCCAACTGTGGGGTATGCTGATATTTGCTGTTAATCATCACTTAACTGATGAGTTCGACCAGTGGATTACACAGTGTAACCCAGCACACCTGCTTTATGTTTCACAGTGTAACCCAGCACACCTGCTTTATGTTCCACAGTGTAACCCAGCACACCTGCTTTATGTTCCACTGTGTAACCCAGCACACCTGCTTTATGTTCCACAGTGTAACCCAGCACACCTGCTTTATGTTCCACTGTGTAACCCAGCACACCTGCTTTATGTTCCACAGTGTAACCCAGCACACCTGCTTTATGTTCCACAGTGTAACCCAGCACACCTGCTTTATGTTTCACAGTGTAACCCAGCACACCTGCTTTATGTTCCACAGTGTAACCCAGCACACCTGCTTTATGTTCCACTGTGTAACCCAGCACACCTGCTTTATGTTCCACAGTGTAACCCAGCACACCTGCTTTATGTTCCACTGTGTAACCCAGCACACCTGCTTTATGTTCCACAGTGTAACCCAGCACACCTGCTTTATGTTCCAC